>SKCR01032373.1:0-21674 GCA_019454045.1 Zanthoxylum bungeanum
AGGTTTAGCAATCTTGGAAAAGTCTTTGATAAATCTCCTGTAAAAACCTGCATGTCCGAGAAAGCTCCGAATCCCTTTTACTGAGGTCTGTGGAAGTAGTTTTTCAATTGTTTCAATCTTTGCTTTTTCTACCTCGATTCCCTTTTATGAGATCCGGTGTCCAAGACAATGCCTTCCTGCACCATGAAGTGGCATTTCTCCTTGTTGAGTACCATGTTGGTATCTTCGCATATTTGTAATACATGTTCCAGATTTTGCAAGTAGTGGTCAAAAGAATCTCCAAACACAGAAAAGTCATCCATAAAACCTCCATACTCTGCTCCAACATGTCTGAGAAAATGGCCATCATGCAACGCTGAAATGTAGTAGGAGCATTACATAATCCAAATGGCATTCTTCGAAAAGAAAAGTACCATAGGGACATGTAAATGTAGTTTTCTCCTGATCTTCTGGTGCGATGGAAATCTGATTGTACCCTGAATATCCGTCCAGAAAATAATAGAACTCATGTCCCGCCAGTCTGTCCAGCATCTGATCAAAGAATGGTAGCGGAAAATGGTCATTCTGTGTTACTTTGTTCAGCTTTCGGTAGTCAATGTATACTCTCAATCCAGTCACCGTTCTGGTTGGGATTAGCTCATTCTTTTCATTGTAACCACAGTGATTCCTCCTTTCTTTGAACACACTGCATAGGACTCACCCAAATACTATCTGAGATGGGGTAAATGATGCCAGCATCCAACCATTTGATGATTTCTTTCTTTATAACCTCCTTAATGATTGGATTGAGTCTATGTTGAGTGCTCCATTATGGATTTGTAATCATCATTCATCAGAATCTTGTGCATGCAAAATGATGGACTAATGCCTCGAATGTCTGCTATAGTCCAGCCAATGGTTCTTTTGTGCTCTCGTAATACTCTCATCAACTTTTCTTCCTGCTCCAATGTTAGTGAAGAAGAAATAATAACAGGTAATTCAGAAGAGTTTCCAAGAAATGCATACCTGAGATCGCTCGGAAGTAACTTCCGCTCCAACTGTGGTGGTTCTTCAATCGAATGCTTGATTCGATCTTTCTTTTGCAGTTCTAGGCTTTCCACTTGTGGTGTCGATTTGAATCGGAATGGTTTGTCAAGGTAGTTTATACATTCCAGGATTTCAGCATCTAGCTCGTTGTCAGTCATGTTGGTGATGCAAGCTTCGAGTTTTTCCGTGGGAGTTGGCTCAGTATCCTAAACGATACTATCAACAGCATCAACTCTAAAGCATTCTTCTTCCTTTTCATCGCTCGGGAATTTCATGGCTTTGAAAACATTGAAGGTAACTTCTTGGTCCTGTACTTTCATGGTCAGTTCTCCTTTTTGCACATCAATCACAGTTCGTCATGTCGCCAAGAATGGTCTTCCAAGGATGATATGTACATCTTTGTCTTCTTCCATGTCAAGGATAATGAAATCTGCTGGAAGAATGAGTTTGTTGACTTTGACCAGCATATCTTCAACAACACCTCTTGGAAATGCGAGCATTCGATCAGCAAGTTGTAATGAGACTGAGGTAGGCATTGCTTCTCCAATTTGCATTTTCCTGTAAATAGAAAAAGACATCAAATTAACACTTGCACCTAAGTCACATAAAGCCTTACCGATATAGTGTTCTCCATTGGTGCATGGGACAGTGAAACTATCAGGATCTTTCAACTTTGGAGGAAGTTTCCTCTGAATGATGGCACTGCATTCTTCCGTCAATGCTACTGTCTCGTAATCTCCCAATCTCTATTTTCGTGAAAGAATGTCTTTCATGAATTTTACATAGCTGGGCATTTCTTCCAAGGCTTCTGCAAATGGAATGTTGATGTGAAGCTTCTTGAATACCTCCAGGAATCGAGCAAAACTGCTTGTCCAGTTTGTTTTTCTGAAGTCGCTATGGAAAAGGTGGAGGTGGAGTGACGTGATCTTTTTCCTTTGCTTCTTTTTCCTCCATCTGTGGCACTGCATCTTTTGAAATTTCCTCAATTGTTTCCTTGATTCCAACATCTTTGTTGATTTCAGTACCGCTTTTCAAGGCGATGGCTTGACATTGCTCCATCCCTCGGTTCCTTGGATTTGGTTCTGTGTTGTTGGGAAGATTACCTAGCGGTCTGTAACTCTGAGCATTGGCCAGTTGTCCCATTTGATTCTCCAGTGCTTTGATAGAGGCTGAATGGCTTTGATTCAATGATACTTGATTTTGAACCATAGCTGCTAGAGCATCGTATTTTTCTTCTTGCTTCTTCAACTGGGCCAGCACTTCTATTATTCCTGGTTATTTTTGCATGCTCATGGCTTTTATTTGGTTGTTGGAATCCAGGTGGTGGGTAGTTCTTTTGCCCTGAATTATTGCTCCATGCGAAATTGGGGTGATTCCTCCACCTTGGGTTATAGGTGTTGGAATATGGATTGTTCCTTTGTCTGTTGAAATTGTTGACATAGTTCACTGTCTCTTCTTGTTGGTTGTAAGATTCTGACTCAGGTACTCCTTCAAATTGTGAACTTGTGGATCCACCATTAACTTTCATGTTAAGAGTTTCCAGATTTTTGCAAATCACATCCAGCTTGGAATTCAATGCTGTGTTGGCTCCAACTTCATAAATTCCTGCAATTCTTTGGATCATGCTCCTTTCTGTTGGCCATAAAGAATTGTTGTTGGCCATTTCTTCAATTAAGTCTCAGGACTGATCTTCTCCTTTTGCCATCAAAGCTCCTCTAACAGCAGCATCAATTGTGGTTCTCATTATTCCAGAAAGTCCATTGTATAAGGTTTGGACTAGTAGCCACTTTGCGATCTCATGATGAGGACATTTGCGAAGTAAATCTTTGAATCTTTCCAAGCTTCGCAAAGGGATTCTGATTCTTGTTTCACGAAGGATGTGATGTCATTCCTCAACTTTGCAGTTCTGGCTGGTGGAAAGTACTTTGCAAGGAATTTGGTGGCTGAGTGTTCCAAGTTGTGATGGAACCTGCTGGTAATGAATGTAGCCAAGCTTTAGCTCTGTCCTTCAAGGAGTATGGAAAAACACGCAGTCTCATTGCTTCTTCTTCAGCTGCTCGGTTGTAATTGAAAGTACCGCAAACTTCCAAAGTTACTGATGTGGGAATTAGGATCTTCAGTTGCATTTCACCACCCAAACTGTACTGGCTGCTGAATCATTTGGATGCATGTTTTGATGTCACACGCATTTGCTGGTAAATGAGGAAGTACAATACAGGAAATGAAGTCGTTGACCACCGGAATGGTTCTGTCTCGAATGGGTATTGGTGGTGCAACTTCCAAAGGTTCAGGTTCCATGTTGACTAAAGCTTCTTGCCTTCTCGCCCTTTCCCTTCTCAATTGTCTGATGGTTCTTTCAATTTCTGGGTCAAGCAGTTGAAGTTCAAAGCTTATGGTTCGTCTCATGTAGTTTCTGAGAACTTGAAACACAAGAAAACAAAAACAATAAGTAAATAGAAATTAGATACAAGTAACATATCTAACCCCGAAACTAATAGTGAAAGATAAATAAGTCCCGGCGCAACGGCGTCAAAAACTTGATCGGTGCGTAATCACACGAGTATAACGCAAGCGGACGTATCGTTCAAGTAGTATAAAAAGTATCGATCCCACGAGGACTTAATACCTAATCTATTAATTTTATGAGGTCAAATGATTACTAGTATCTAACAGGTTGATTGATTGATTTGAAATGGTGATGATTTTGAATTTAAAAACAAGTAAATAAAATTGCCCGAAAGTAGGTTTAAGAAAATTCAATATTAGGAAACTATCTAGGGTTGTGAATCTTCCAATATCATTTTAAAGATGAAGTGGTTATTTCATTTTTGTGTAATATATCGTTTACTAACCTGGAACACTAAATTATGCGAAAGCCTCTCTCGATGGTCAGACGCAAATACCCCGTATAACCCAATTGAACCATATGTCTATGTCAACCAAATTACATGGATTCATTAAGTTTAAGTTCCAATTATGGCTACCCCCGCCCGACAGGTATATGTCTATCCTGTAAGGAAATCTATTAAATGGTTATCTATCCTCAAGGAAGATCGTGGGCTATTAAGTCTAAGGCTGAAACCTAAAATTCCTTTGTCAAGTTTATTTTAGATTTACCAGATCAATCTTATTAGTGGCTAATTAACAAGACGCATTAAGCTTAAGACTTAATAAGTAAACCTTTAAATTACCCAAACTATAAAATAACCCCTTATAAACTGGTGATATTAGAATTCATCACAACCCCAGATAATAACTTAGTTACGACACATAACTAGGGCTAGTAAAAACTTAATAAAATAAAGACATAAAGTAAAATGCTGAAAAGTAAATTGCTGAAATGTAAATGACGGAAAGTAAATGCTGAAATTAAATACTGAAAATTAAAGCTGAAAAGTAAATGCTGAAAGTAAATTACTGAAAAGTAAATGCTGAAAGTAAATTGCTGAAATTAAATTTCTGAAAAGTAATACTGAAAGTAAATTGATGAAAAGTAAATAAATTAAAAGTACAATAAAAGAAAATGCTGAGGTAAAGGATCCACTTTTTTACTTCTATTTTAGATATCTCCCTTAATATAATATATTAACTTTGCATGAAAATTACCAACCACCCATATAGGCAGTATCCAGATTAAGTCAAATTAATAATTAATTACCAACCGACCAATCAGGCGGTATCCAGTTTAGTCAGGTTAAAACCAATTTAAATAATTATCAACCGACCAATATGGCGGTATCCTCGTTAAGTCAGGTTTTAACTAGTTTATATATATAATAAGGGAGATTAATCTAAATTTTAGTAATAAAAAGTTTTACCTTTTACCCCAGCAAAGGGGAGTTACCTCCTCATTACTGAAAAGTAAAAACTGAAAATTAAAGAAAGAAAAGTATTGTGCGTAAAAGTAAATTGAGGAAAGTAAAAACTAAAAAGTAAAGAAAAGAAAGTGCGAAAGCGGAAATTAATTACTAAAAGTTTTAATAAACAAAAAAGAAACAATCTCCTTAGTATTCTTAAGGAATTCCTTAGAAGAAAGTATGAATTTTCAAATGAAATGGCTTGGTATTTATAGGCAAAAATTTTGCCTCCATCAAATCATCCACCAAATCCATTATTAATTGCTCCACTAATTACTCCACTAATTGCTCCACCAAATCCATTATTAATTACTCCACTAATTTCTTATCATGTTTGTGGTGATTTGATAATTTTTATTATTTATTTATTAATTTATTTTTTGCTTCGAAAATGATTGAAAATGACTTTAATAATTATACACAACACACTTCTGGATGGTTCATCAATTTCGGGCATGAAATCTTCATAATTCGAAATTATTTTGTCTTTCAAAGTTGTAGATCTTTGAGTCTTCGTTAATCGGGAACTTGAATCAGCTCAATCCGATATCGGAGTAAAAGGTTATGCCCAAAATAAGACAGATGCACAAAATTGGAATTTCCAAAACTGCACTTCGTTAAAACGCCCTTTCAATTTTCCAATCTCCAAAATTAATATGTCAAGTCCAATTTTTACCCTTATTTGACCCACATTTCGTTGTAAATGATTTCATTGTGTCCCAATATTATTTTACCTGCAAAATAAACTAAAACACATCAAAACGTTCATCAAACCCGAGAAACTAAACAAAATATTAAATAAAAGGGGCGGTAAATATTTATATATTTTCCGCTCATCACTACATGAGGTGAGATCTCAAACCCTTACCTCCCAGGTTATTCTCTGACTCTCTCTGACCTACGTGGTTCTTATGTATTCGAAGATTATTGGTACAGTTTCATCCCTGATGAACTGTTTGTGTTCCGTAAAGGAGTCGGTGCCTGGAACAGTATTACTATGATTTTCATCGAGTTTTAATTTCCTCCCACTTACCACTGCATATCAGAGTTCCTCTTAGGAAAATTGCATGGAGAACAACAATTACATTATTCTTCTTTTGTGAGTTGTATAAGTATTATACTTTGGTTTCCCTAGGACAACCTACAAATAGGCACTTATCCGATTTGGGTTCTAGTGTGGTACCATCCAAACATTTAGCATATGCCTAGCATTCCCAAATCTTCAGGAATGAGAGACCCCCGGTTCTTTCCTGTTCATATCTAATACGAAGTCTGTCTAATAGATTTTCATGGAACCTTATTCAAAATAATTATTGCACTGTTTAATGTGTATCCTCAGAAAGAAATTGGTAGCTCAGTGCGACTCATATTAACCTTACCATGTCCAACAAAGTTCGGTTTCTCTGTTCAGACACACCGTCAAATTGAGGTGTCCCGTGAGGAGTCCACTGTCAAAGAATACCATACTCTTTCAAGTTATCTTGAAACCTATATGTCTAAGTATTTTACACTATGGTCCGACCATAATGTTCTTAATATTTTTACCAGTCTGTTTTTCTACTTCGTGTCGAAACTCTTTGAATTACTCAAAAGTTTTTGACTTGTGTTCCATAAGATACACATAACGGTAATGTGATGCCACATCCGTAAAGGTTACGAAGTATTCATATCCACCTCTAGCCTAGCTAGACATGAGCCCACTTACGTCACTATGAACGAGGGCTAACAGATCGGTGGCACTTGCACTTTTACCAAGTAAAAGGTGTTTTGGGCACTTTGCCTAATGAACTAGATTCGTAGACATCATTTAATTAGAATCAAATCTGTCTTAGTATCCACTCTTCGAAAGTGTGGATATACGAGTCTTGTTAATGTGTCCCAGACAACAATGCCACAAATAAGTCTCATTAGATTTACTCAATTTGAGCTATTTGTTTGTCATGTTATATGTTTGAGATTCATTTATATTCTAAATATAAATACTGCTATTCACATCTAATGTGTTTATCTCAATATCATCTTTATAAATAAAACACTTAGTGTTCTAAAATATAAAGGTATACCCGCAACGAGTTAAACTAGATATAGAGATAATATTTCTAGTCAAACTAGACACATTATAGAAGTCTCCTAATTTAAGTACATGCCCAAAGGGCAGTTCCAAAACTTAGGTTTTACGGTTAAAACGGTGACTCGCGTCCCGTTTTCGACTCGCAGGTCGATCTCATCTGAAGCTAGTTTCCTGTTAATCAGCAGATCTCGCACATCAGTACATATATTTATGTACCACATCTAGTATCAAAAATCCAATTTTAAAACCAGTAGTGAACATGTTTATAACAAACATACTTGAAGCCAAAACCTTATCCCGCCTTCACTTTCATCATCATGTCTGCCTTGTCCATACGGCAGTCACACTTCTAGTGACCCCGTTTTCCATATTTTAGGCAGACAACTTGGGATATGTCATTTTAAGAAGCTCTGGTTGTGCATAAGGATTGAGCACTAAAGTTATCATCATAATGTTTTCCTAAGCTCTGGCTCTACATTATTTGCTCAACTCCGGCTCATGCTTGAGAGGTTTCTCTATCAAATAGAATAACTTCTCAGCTCCCAGGACTATCGTGAGGTTCTATTCCCAATCTGAAAATTAAAAGCCGTCAAAAAAAATTTCCTTAGGATTATGTCCTTTGATGCTAATCTTTCAGTCATCTTGATTGCTATAGTCCAACTATCCAATCAACGATTTCGGGTACAATTAAATATAATGATTATTATAGTCTAACTATATAATCAACTATAATTGATCGGTTACATTCAATGTATTGATTAATATAATCCAATTATATAACCAACCACAAATGAAGTAGTTTGAATATAGTCCAACTGTTTAAATTAAAACAACAATTGAATATTAGTCCAACTAATATATTATAATAATAATGACGAAAAATGAAATGAGCGCGTATTGGCAAGTATTTTAAAACAAAATTGCAAATTTAATACTTGCCTCCCACTATTTTTCGGCGAGCCTCCATCATTGGAGTACTAGGGAAACCTAGTTTCCTAGTGGGCTAGGATCTTGTTAAATAACACACAACCTTGACTTTGGCCAACACGTTGTATGAAACTTAACTAGATAGATTTCTAAGATCAATTGGATCCCATCTAATTCCTAGATCCAGTAGGTGGACCTCAAGTCTGAACATATATCCAATATATTTCCTACCTTTTTCCTTTGAATCAACTAAGCCTTGGCTTTGGCTCAACAAGCTTAATGATTCCAGCTAAGTGCGACCCATTGACAATGGGAAAGCTTCGTAATCGAGGTCGATGAATAAGAAATGACCTTGACTTTGGCCAACAAATCACAACTTGCCCAAGACGTACGATATGGAACAAAGCTTTCGTGATTCAAACACATCCACGATGACAAGGTCTTGACTTTGGAAAACAACCAATGCCAATCTTGGATCTTGAGAGAGAATCACTCAATGGAAGGAAAAAACGCTTAATATAATATAAGGGTTTTTGTCGTGATTTGGCAACCAATTTATTATCTTTAATTAGGTCTCATCAAACACCCTTAAGCATGCATTCTAAAAGCATAATAAGGCGCGAAATAAAATTAATAATGATAAGCGGATGGATATACGATACAAATTGTTCCTAGAACAATCTCCCTCTCTTTTTCCTCTCTCCCGCTAGCAATGTTCTTACTTCTACCCAATTACATAATACTTCTAAAGAAACCTCATTTACATTGAGGGTAATTGGTGAGAAGAGAAATACAATGAGAAAAGAGGTAATAGGCTGGACACGCAGGTCCAATTTAATAAATTCTAAATTTATTACAACAATTTCCAAAATTTCCCTCACCCATCTAATATCTATCTGATATACATTATTCATTCAATACATCCAAGTATTCACACAAAGCATGTTATTCAATCAATCTAATCCAATTAATTAATCTTTGAATTAATGACCCTCCAATGTTCAAACAACGATTTGATTTGCGCGAGTCCAACTCGTTTAAGAATAAATACTCAAAGTAAGTATTCTTGAATTATATCGAACTACAATTTTAAATCCAATTTAAATGGTATCCAATACTAATTCATATTTAATTCCAAATTAAATATTTACACTTATTTATATGCCTTAAAGACTTGGATTCCAAATCCAATCTTAATGGGTCTCAAAGGCCCAATTAGTATCCAATACTATTCAATTAAAGTCCAATGGGCTTTTAATTAATTCTTTAGGATTGGGCTTTTGGCCAAAATGGATCTAACCCATAATGCCTAGGCCCAATCGGAATCACCCTATGCCATAGAATCAATTTTGGCCAATTTGGCCCAATTAAATTATTAAAGGCCCAATTGTCATATTTTGGACTTTATGTAAATGGTTTAGGCCCAAATATAATCCAAGACTAAAATTTGGCCCAACCAAGCCCATTAGCCCAAATACAACAAATTAAATTAATACATAATTCCAAATTACACATTATTTCAATTGAAGTGTAATTAACACAATTAATTAATTAATCTAGTATTTCCAAAACACTAATTAATCTAATTAATCATGCTTAACATTTTAACTTATGTCCAACACAAATTAAAGCACAATCAATCCATTCCAACATGCTTCATACTCACGACAATAAATGAAATTAACATCCAATTTTGATTTCAATCTAATTAAATCAACATTCACATTCAATTTCATGTGAATCAACATATCTAATTGTCTAATTCAAAAAATTAACCATGAGCTTCCTAGGGTAATTCTCGGCCAAGGGGTAGGAATTAGGGAAAATTAATCTAATCAATTTTACAAAATTCCAATAATGCATAAATCCAATTGAACATCATATAAACATATCCCAACTATCAATTTAGGCAAAATCAAGCTCCAAGCCAAAAATCCCAAATTAAAGTCCATAAACCCTAGAAATTAAATCAAGCTTAGATCTCGCTCTGATACCATTGTAGGTGTCCTAGACATGCCACAGGATCTCTAAGCGTGATTCGTGTGTGAATAAAATCAAAAATAAGTTGCGGAGGACTTACATTGATCGGTTGAGTTCAAAACTTTTATGGATGTTGAAGCTTCCAAGCTCATGGATGAGTATCCTTATCACCATCATTCGACTCCCTTATGTGCTAGCAAGAACAAAAGTGGCCGGATTTTGCCCTCCAAGAGAAGCAACAATTCGCTGGAGATAGGAAGCAATCGGCCTGTAGATCAGAAGCCAATCGGCCTAAATGAGCAAAGGCCTTTCGGCCATCCTACAAAAATGAGGGCAATTGCCTTTTGTTTTGCAATTTTAAATCAAAGGCCATTTCGGCCATCTGCAAAAAAAGACAAAATTGCCTTTAACTTTTCATTCGCCAAAGTGAGTGGCCTTTCTTCTTTTGTTTCTCATTCGGCCATTTCAGAGAGAGAAGCCATTTTCACATTTTCTTCATTCAGAGAGGCCAATATCGGCTAAGTCTTCTAAAGACTAGGAAGAAGCAATTGCTCAGCCAAAAAATGGGAAAAAGATAATAATGAATAATAAAAATTCATTAATGTATTTTTCTTTTTCAAAAGGCAAAGAGTGTTTTACAAGCTTCCACCAAAATCCATTATCCACTTCTATCACCAAAGGTGACTAATAATGTAAGTGAAATGGACCCCACTTTGAATTCAAAATTCAAGTGGGTTTGCTCAACACACTTTTGGGCTCGGGTTCGTTTAATCCGATTAAACGAATTTTCTATGCGACTTAATTAAATTCGATTTAATTAAATAATAATGCCTAGTAAATTATTACGAAAGCCGCTTACGAATTAATTCCAAATCAATTCATTCGCACGAATTAAAATCCAATTTTAATTCAGCATTGAATCTATTTCAATTAATATATCTAATATATTATTTTAGCCCAATTAAATAAATTAAATAGTAAATCTAATTTAACTATTAAATTTACTTTGCCGATTAATATTAAATTGCGATTAATTCCAAATTAATCGCGTTCTCTCATCTCTCAACAAATTTAATCACAGATAAATTCTCGACGCAATCAATCCCAGATTAATTATTTCTCTGATAATTAATCTCAGATTAATTCTTTCTCTAATTAATCCTAGATTAATATTGTTCGAGTCAAATATCATCGGTGAATCTTTGGGATGCGACCCAAGAGATCCCTGGATATATTGGCAGCAAATACGGTTATCGGACTATCCGAATACGTGTGTACCCGCTACCACGTTCTTACTGATTTACAAGACATGGTTGGCTTCTAGAAAAGCACCGTGCCTACCCAATTCTCCAGAAATATTCATTTACGGAATACATGATCTTTGTCAGGTGTAGTATACGTAGTATTGCGCATTACGATCCAGTATTGGATGTCACATGCTAGGCCTGGGGTTGGAGTTATGTCTGCCCCGTACGAAGTATATATCGGATCACTAGCAACGTCTCTTTAAGATCGGAAAGTCATGACCTAGTCATACTTCCCCGATGGATATAGCACTATAGAGTACTAGTTCTGTATCCATGCGTGATCATCATCTCCATATGACTGAAGTGATACTTCCATCTTGACATCACACCCAATACACTATGATTCTCAGTATACTCAGAAGAGGCGTACACAGAACATGTTAAAGCCTTGGACGACCAAAACCAAAGTATATTGATTTTCGCAAGTATTAACGATGCAAGTATCAGGTTAAGACCAAATACACCTACCCTAATTCAGATTCCCATAGACACATAGTCATACTACCAATGGGATTCCGATTCCGAGGGTTATCCGAGCGAAGCTGTTTCCGTACCATCGGTAAACATAACTTCCTATTACACTTGCATGAGTATCCAATACCAAAATTATGAGAACTATGTCGTTACGCTTCCATAACACGCACAAGTGTAATACTAGATTATTCACATTATCGATATCCAGTCTCGATAATACTACGACTAGGGATATTTAATGATTAAACCTTTGTGGATTAATACTATCTCATATCTTATTAATCTGGAACTAATCATATGAACTTTTATCATTTATATATCTAGGTAATCCAATTACAAATGATAAAAGAGCAATTTCCTTTGTTTGTCCACAGTTAATTTGTAAAACAACACCATGTTATGTACAAATAGTGATGCTATTGGTCATAATTATCCAACAGTCGGGAAGTGGTATTTCAGTGGGTGAGACTAAGGCGGGTGCATATAGTCCACTTAAGCTGATAGCTTATAAGGAACCTACGATCCTGAGATCTATGATAAGAACCCAAGTTTAAAGAGGATTCGATTACGAATCCTATTAAAGGGAGTATTTGTAACGACCGGAGGTCCCTACTACTGTTGACTCCTTGACTGTAGTACTGTTACAACCATGGGACGAGTGCTGCGTAATATATTAATGTCCGAGCATATATACATCACTGAACGAATTTTTGGATGAACAGTAAATTCTTCGAAACTTCGATGCGGGATTATATGATGTTCCATTACGAATAGACCATAGTATTTGGGCTGTAACTTTCTCATAGAAATTTCGATTTTTATGAATATTTTATCGTCGGAACCCTAAGATTGAGATCTACAAACTTTTACGTTTACATTTTTACAAATTCGTACCGAAAATAGGCCAAAAATGTAAATCAAAATTCAGATGAATAGTGATTTCGGGTCCAATTGGAAGACTCTGAAACTTTCCACTCACTTCCACACTTTTCTCCAATCTCCAAATATCATTCAACCCGCACTATATAAAGATACACTATTAACAAATCATAAATTTTTGTAAAAAAATTGAAGGACGAAATCGTGAGAAGAAGAGAGAAGAATAAGAAGAAAATAGAGAGAAGAAAATAAGAAAGAAAGAGGAAATAAGAAACAAGGAAAAAGGGTTTGGCAACCATGGACAAACGACGAAGATGAAGAAGAAGAATCCAATAAATGAAGATCATCGCAGGAACCACATGTTCTTCAGCGAGGTGATGAAAGGCTATCGGAACTTCAATACAGTGAGTGGACACTACTCCTTTTAATTGATTCTTATTGTGTGATTTGCAAACATAATTATTTTAACGCTTTAGGGCGTTAGTTTATTTTTATCACAATTTTCTCATGGAGATTTATGTTTTCAGTTATGTTGAGGCATAAATGTTTTTAAAGAATTGTTTTATGGTTTTTCGGGGCATGAGGGAAAAACCCCCCTAGTATGTAACGTGATACAACTTGGAATTGACAGACAGAGAATATGTGCACATGTAGAGGACTGGGGGGACAGCGATACGTAACGCCCCCAGATCCTAGTTCAGGACTAGGGATGACAGATGCCCCTAGATCCTAGCGCTCAGAGCTTGGAGGGTAGTATAGATCCGCACCCCCAATTCTAGTTCAGTGGCTTGGGGGACGGCTATACGTAACGCCCCAAGACCACCAGTTTCAGGGACAAGAGTGGCAAACTTTGGGGGACGGAGATATGTAATGCCCCAAAGTCATGGTTTTGCATTCCTGGCTCTAGATAGGCGTATGGGAGGATGGCGATACGTAATACCCTCATACGTCAAATTTTTTAGTTACATATATCATTTTCTGATACCTGACTTCCAGAGAACAGTTTTCAGATACATAAATCAGTTTTTCAGAAATAGTTTTCAGAAAAAGAAATCAGTTTTTCAGAAACAATTTTCAGAGAACATGTACATGAAAAGTTTTCAGAACAGTTTTCCGAGAAGTCTTAGAAAAAGATTAGTTTTCAGAAAGAAGCCCAGAGATTTCAAATAGAAAAAGAGTTTTGATATAAAGTTTTTCTTGAATTTTTTGCTTTTGAATAAAATATTTTTACAAGAATATTTTAGTTTTTTCCCATCCACTCACTTAGATCGTATGACGGTTAGTAAGCCTTCTCAGACTAATTGAATAGTATTATCTACGAGAACAATGACACTCTGGATCCAAGTTAAGAACTCTCATATAGTTACCCTGGCTGGCTTATTACCAGAAGTTCAGAGCGAGTTATGAAATTAAATAGAAATGATTCATGAAAAGTTACCCAAGGATTTAGGATAGGAAAGTTTATGAGAAGTAAAAGGAAATATAGATGTTTAGACAGCCAGAGACAAGGAAAGATAAGAGAGACAGAAAGAGATAGTAAAGTTCTGAGAGTACCCACCCAGGAAAATAGAAAGAGAAAGAAAAAGTTAGAAAGAGAAGTGAAAGATAGAATGTAGTTATCTAAACAATCAGAAGCAAATAGAGATAGAGGTACGAAAGCAGATAAATAAGAAAATGCCAAGACCTATAGTAGTAAGAACTAGAGACACAAAGTAAGATAATATGGAAGACACCAGAACTTGGGATAGAAAAGAAGAGTATAGCAAGCCAAAACAAGCGTAAAATACCGAGTAGACTTAAACAAAGTTTCTTGGTATAGAAAACGAGTTGATCCAATAACCCTCGAGTACTTCATATAGATAACGAGTTCCCAAGTAACCAAAGACAGCCATAAGACAGTAGAAGCAAGAAATCAGGATTAGCTGTGGAGATTTCAAATAAGATGTGAGATACCTTAAGGACATAGAGATTCTAGATTCTCCAAACCTATGCTCATAGACAAATAGGAAGAATGACGTCAGGAGAATGATTAGTTGCTCTAACCAAGTAATCCAATAAATAAGACCCCGACCTACCCAGATCCTCACCCCCACAATGCCAGTCAAGGAAGTTGTCCTGATAGAATCTAGCTCATACCTATCTTACATGAGAAATAGACTCTATCAGAGCATGAAGAGTACCAGAATATGGATACCGAAACTTATCAAGACACAAAATGTTTATCCTAGTCTCTACCAGCATAGATCTAATAACAACAAGAGAGCCGATGGAAGTTTACTCTAAGAATAGAAATATGAAACCATGGAAGGTAGATAACCCAACAAAGAATTCAGGAAGTCTCAGAAGGTATGAAGAAGAGAACCTTGAATAACCCAAGATTTAGACACGGCAGCACAAGGTTTGCAAGACTAGTAGGAGTCCACAAGATAGACTAAATGCCGTAGAACCCACATATAGGCCTAAATCAGTAAAAATCCATAGAGGAATATAAGAATATACCCATTGAGTTGGAGATATTTAGAAAGTAGCAAGAGTAGCAGTATGGACGATAGAATATAGTGACCATGTCGAGATTTATAGCGAGAACATGAAGTGGAGATCTAAGAAGCAGATAGAAGAATGAACCACTGCTAGCCTCGGTAACAAGGTGTAGAGCAAAGAAATAAGATATCCAAATAATAAGAGGAAAACGAGAAGTGATAAGGAAAATTCAGTGCATATGGGCACAAAGGTAACGAAACGAGAAGATAGTAGTGTAGAGAATTGATGATATTTGTGGGACCCCAAGACGTGAAATAGTCGACCAATTTCTTGTAAAATGAATGAGGACTTTTTCTTCTAGAAACCTTGATTCTAGTAAACATTTAGATACCGAACTAGACATGTGAGCATGTATCCATTCTCAATTTAGAGCCTAGTAAAGAAAAGAATCAGTAAAGGAGAAGCACAAGATAGAATAGTTTGAAGCTACAATAATTTGAGCAAAGCCTGGAAGCCACCATAGGATTGGGGAATCCTTAAGGAAGTAAAGATTTTATAAGTACAAAGAGATCAGGGAGAACGACTCTTAGGAGCATAGAAAAAACTTATAAAGAGTCTCATGATATTAAGAAAAAGGTTTAGGTAAAGAGTAGCACATGGAAAAAAGATTTAATAGAAGATGTCCTAAGTAGTCGATGTATATAGAGTTTTCAAGAGAGTAAAGGAGTAAGAAGTTTAAGGAACTAAGACAAGAAAAAACCCTTGTAGCAGAGCAAGTCTCCTATGAATGATAACAAAAGAGTATATTATTATTCAGAGAAAAGAATATAGCGACCACAGAGAGTTAAGCAACAGAAATTAACATGAAGGAGTAAAGAAACAGTACAAGGAAGTTGATAGGGAGCATGACTTTAGAAGGATTGTGTAGGAGATGTAGAGTGATTGATTGTTGAAAATGGTCAGGAGTGAGGTTGGAGAAGGTAAGCCAGACAAGTTTTAGCAGTAATACCATTGTGTAAGAAAAGACACCCGATAGGTATTCAAGAGAGTCCTAGACGAAGAGTATGGTGTCACCGAATCACCATAACAAAACAGCCTCAAGATAAGTTCCCACCCTCCAACCATCGATAAAGTACAATAGCAATGATAAACTTCGATAATTGTCTCAAGATATTTCAAGAAACAAACATAGAATATGTAGTGGAAGAGATCTAAACAGAAAACCCATAGATATAGTATCAGAACAGAATATAAGAGGGAATAGTTCCAAGTGAGAGATTTAGAAGAGAAGTTATCTAGATGAAATAATAAAGAGAGAAAGAACATCGTTAAAATGACTAGAGATTTACAATAGATGACATCTTTCAGATGAGGAGACAAAGATATAGATCTTAGAAGTGTCACTTACAGAACATAGCAAGAGAGTAAATGAAAAGCTCCGAAGGCACAAGGTTTGGAAGCAAAAATAGAAGAATGAAACAACAAGGTTTCTTAGTATCAGTTTAGACCACGAGTAGATGAATCCTCAAAGTTCAGTAAAATGACATGTGTTTGACTTGGTGACACTAGGATATGGAAAGTAAGTTAAGGTGGAATACAGTAACCAGATTTTTAGTAACAATGAAAGCAAAGTACGGAAGAATATGAGCTTTAGCCAGGACCAAATTGCCAACGCTGATGTTGATAGCTGAGAATGTGGTTTAGGCACCATGGTACATACAATCAATCTGAACCTGTAGCTAATCAAGGATGACCACTAGGAAACTACCTAAGAAGAAATATTTCGAGTATCAGCATCAACAGTAGATAACATCAACAAACTAAGAAGCCCTAAGCCTCATATGAAAAGCAGAAATTTTTGAACTAAAAGAGAGAAGCTCTTAAGCAGTCGAAGGTTGTAAGGTGAATATATGAAGTTAATAGCTAAGTGATGAGAAAGAATATTAAGATCAAGTTGGACAAGTGGAGCAAAGGAATACTGAGTACAGGTATGGAGACATCAGAATCTTTAGTGAGAGTCAAAGATACCAGCTACTAAGAACCTGATCAAGTTAAGTAATTGTGGAGCATAAGTAAAGATCTAGAAAAAAAAAAGAAAAAAAAAAGATTTCCTGGAAATAAGGAATATTGAGCACAACTAAAGGTCCAGAAATACAGTAGCTAAGAATACCCACCGAAGATTTTATGAAACAAGAACAAGGTAATACTTCTCAGTAAAGAACCTAAAGGGATATTCACTAAAGCCACAAATTATCAAGTAGCTTACCCAAGCATGAAAGCCGGTGGGATACATGTGTTCAAAGATACATAATATCAATGCCTATCAGTTAGGTGGTAATTATTAAGTCAGGTAGAGATTTTCGTTGTTAAGTCAAATAGAATCTTTGATGACATAGTATAGTTCCAGCAGAATAAGCACACAGAAGGTTGCCGGGAAGTGGTATTTCAATGGGTGAGACCAAGGCGATGTGCATATAGTCAACTTAAGCTGATATTTTATAAGGAACCTACGATCCTGAGATCTATGATAATAACCCAAGTTTTAAAGAGGATTCGAGACGAATCCTATTAAGATCGAGATCTACAATTTTCATGTTGAACATTTTTACAAATTCGGACCGGAAATAGGCAAAATGTAAATCAAAATTCAGATGAATAGTGATTTCTGGTCCAATTGGAAGATTCTCAATCTTTCCACTCACTTCCCACTTTTCTCCAATCTTCCAATAATCATTCCACCCCCACTATATAAAGAGTACACTATTCACAAATCACAAATTTTTGAAAAAAAATGAAGGAAGAAATCATGAGAAGAAGAGAGAAGAATGAGAAGAATAAGAAAAAATAGAGAGAAGAAAAAAAGAAAGAAAAAAGAAAGAAAAAACAAGGAAAAGGGTTTTGGCAACCATGGACAAACTAGGAAGATGAAGAAGAAGAATCTAATAAATGAAGATCATCGCGGGAACCATGAGTTCTTCAGCGAGGAGATGAAATGCTATCGGAACTTCAACACAGTAAGTGGACACTACTCTTTTTAATTGATTCTTATTGTGTGATTTGTGCAAACAAACTTATTTTTACGCTTTAGGGGCATTAGTTTATTTTTATCACAGTTTTATCATGAAGATTTATGTTTCAGATATTTGAGGCATAAATATTTTTAAAGCAGGTTTTATGGTTTTTCGGGGCATGGGGGCAAAACCCACCCCAATATGTAATTTGATACAGCTTGGAATTGACGGACCGAGAACATGTGCACATGTAGAGGACTGGGGGGACGGCGATACGTAATGCCCCAAGACCACCAGTTTCAGGGACATGAGTTGCATGCTTTGGGGGGACGGTGATACGTAACGCAACAAAGTCATGGTTTTGCATTCATGGCTCCAGATAGGTGTATGAGGGGACGTCGATACGTAACGCCCTCATACATCAAATTTTTTAGTTACAGATCAGTTTTTCTGATACTAGACTTCCAGATAACAGTTTCATATACAAAATCAGTTTTTCAGAGACAGTTTTTCAGAAAAAAGAAATCAGTTTTTCAGAAACAATTTTCAGAGAACATGAACATAGAAAAGTTTTCAGAACAGTTTTCCGAGAAGTCTTGGAAAACGATTAGTTTTCAGAAGAAGCCCAGAGATTTCAAACAGAAAAATAGTTTTGATATAAAGTTTTTCCTGAATTTTTAGCTTTTGAATCAAATGTTTTTACAACAGTATTTTAATTTTTCCCATCCACTCATTTAGATCGTATGACGGTCTAACCCCCTCCCAGTTTCCTTATTTTGTAGGTATTCTCGGAGGACGAGATCGGGAGGATGAATATTATTGCAGTCACTAGGGTATGAAGTCCAACAGTCCAAGTCAGAAAGTGTAGTAGTCCAATCAAAGTCAAATAAAAATAATGTATTAGTTTCTGATTATGGGATTGCCATTGTTAGGAACACATGTTTTATTAATACAATTATTATAGTTGAGTTTGTATGTTAAGTTATTAAGTTTGGACCACGGTTCCACATATAATCAATTAGAGAAAAACGTATTACTATCTGTTTATGGTTAGAAAGTAAGAGGCTTATGGGGTTAGTACGGTCTATCCCCTACCGGTAGCATCTCATAGATCCGGGATGTTACAAAGATAATATCAGAGCATGGTCTAGGGAGTCAGTGACTGCAGTGGGCAGAGAGTTGGGGTTTTATATGTTAGACATTATGTCCCATAGCGTCACTGTTTGTAAATGATATTGTATTATTGTACAAAATTAACTATGTGATAATGAAATTGCCTTTTGCCGTTTTGTAATATTATTTACTTTGATATATAAATGGCGAAAGTCCATATGATTAATACCGGATTGAGATGATATGAGACAGTATCAATCCATAAAGGTTTAATCATTAAATATCCCTAGTCGGAGTATTATCGAGATCGGACATCGATAATGCGGAATAGACTAGTATTGCGCTTGTGCACGTTGTGAGGGCACAACGGCATAATTCTCATATATTTAAGTATTGGATACTTATGCAAGTGCGATAGGAGGTTGTGTTTTACCGATGGTACGGAAAACAGCTTCGCTCTGGATAGACCCCGCGGAATCTCATTGGTAGTATGTCTGCGTGTCTATGGGAGGCCGCATCAGGGTAGGTGTATATGGTCTTAACCTGAGACTTACATCGCTAGTACTTGCGACAATCGGTAAACTTTGGTTTTGGTGGTTGGGGACCTTAACCGGTTCTGTGTACACCTCTTCTGGGTTTATCGAGAATTGTAGTGTACTGGATGTGATGTCGAGATGGAAGTATCACTTCAGACATATGGAGGTGATGATCACGCAGGACACAGAACTAGTACTCTATAAAAGGTTGCAACCGTCGGGACAATATGACCAGGTCAGGATTGTCCTATTTAAAGAGACTGGTTGCTTGATGTCCGATATATGTTTCGTACGGGGCAGACACATCTCCAGCCCCAGGCCTAACATGTGATCATCTGATACTGGATCGATGTACGCAATACTACGGTATACTACGCTGATATAGATCTTATATTCCTATAAGAATATTTCTGGAGAATTGGGTAGGCATGGCGCTTTGCTAGAAGCCAACCTTGTCTTGTGAATCGGTAAGAACGTAGTACGAGGTACGTACGTGTTCGGATTATCCAACGACCGTATTTACTGCCAAAATATCCGGAGATCTCTTGGGTCGCTTCCTGAAGATTCACCTATGATATTTGATTCGGACTTAATTAATCTTGGATTAATTGCGGAGAAACTTTATCTTGGATAAAGTGCCT
This sequence comes from Zanthoxylum bungeanum, assembly GCA_019454045.1. Classification (NCBI taxonomy): domain Eukaryota; kingdom Viridiplantae; phylum Streptophyta; class Magnoliopsida; order Sapindales; family Rutaceae; genus Zanthoxylum; species Zanthoxylum bungeanum. Next base: position 20,304 of record SKCR01032373.1, read on the forward strand.
TGTTTAGAGAGAGAACGATTAATTTAGAATTAATCGATAAAATTATTATATTCGATATAATAATCGAAATTCGATTTCGACGCGAATTAAAATTAGATTTTAATTCGGGCATACGAGTTAATTTAGAATTAATTCGTTAGCGACGTAAATAATAATTTCGCCAGGCGCAATTATTTATTTAAATTCGATTAATTAACGTCGCGACGTAAGCTCGGTATTTCGGAATATCGAACCGAACCGAACGCGTGAGTGCACGTGGGCCCACTTTCATTTGGAAATGTGTGGGGCCCACATGACACATTTCATTATATGCATTATTTAATTGGTAATGCATTGCATGGTGATAGTGTACATACACTCTAAGGTTTTGCATGGAGTTTGAGTGTTTGACACTCTAAGCCATTGCATGGTTTGTGTCATAAGTTTATTATTAATTTAATAATTATTATGACATAAATATAAATTGATTTTTGGTAACAAAAATTACAACACACGAAAAACTCTCCTCTCTCTCTCTCAAATGCCGTGAGCTCCAAAGGAAGAAGAAGAAGATTTGATTTTCTTTTCTCCATTTGCTAGCACATTGAAGATCAAATGAGGTGATAGGGAAACCATCAAAGAGCTTGGAATACACAAAGCTTGGAGCTTTCCACCTCTTGTCTTCCTTGGCCGAAAATCACCACACTTGGAGCTTCCATTTGGTTTGATTTCTTCATCAACAAAGCATTGTAAGTATGATTCCGCCATACTTCAAAGTTTAATATATATCATTTATTATATTTCATATGCTTAATCTTTCCTTGGGACATATTATAGAAACCAACAATGGTATCAGAGAGCTAGGTTTAAGCATGAAATATATTAGGTTAAAATTTGGGTAAAATTGATTGAAGCATGTTCTTGTGAAATTTGATGAATGAGTATGCTTATATGTATGTAATATGACATAATATGGAATCAATTTTATGAAAAATGCATTGGATGATTTTTCCCCCAAATTCATGCCTTGGCCGAATGTTAATGAACATTGGATGTGTTGTAATTTTTTGTGTTTAAGATCATTAGATGACTTAGAACGTATACGGGACGTAGATTAGTAATTCAATCGGATTGAAAAACAAATCGACACAAAAAACTCACCTTGGCCAAATGCACAAGGACATGAAAAGGAGTTGATTTTTTGTTAAAATTAATGTTGGACATTTATTTTGAAAAATAGATGATTAATAAATTAAATGGGTATTTTTGAAATATTTGGTTTAATGTATTAATCTTGGTATTACACTTTAATTAATTGACTTTAATGTTTGGAATATTAAAATTTAATTAATGGGCTTAATTGGTGAATTGGGCTTTTAATATTGTATTTGG
>SKCR01032374.1:0-21631 GCA_019454045.1 Zanthoxylum bungeanum
AAGTGAGAACTGACAGTAACATCATCACGTCAGAACATGAAAAAATAAAAAAGTTCAACGAGATAGCAAATAGTGAAGACACAAAATGTAGCAATTACAGATGTCACAGAATGTTTCTACTAATTAGACAGTATCGACTCAGGTCAGTAACACAAACAGTTAAAATGTGTTATATTAAGGATGTATAGTTTGAGTGCTGACCCTTTCCAATTACCAGAAAGTTTAATTGATTGTTCTCTGACACGGAACATAGATATAATTTTTGGATGCGTTGTAGCAAGAATATTAAAATGCCTAATCCAAGAAACATATTGATGCCATACCCTACAGAGATTTGACATACTCCCTAATTAGTCAACAAATTCTTCGGTTCAAAATATAGTCAATGATGAAATTAACCAGTAAATAAAATATGAAATGAGAAATTTCCCCTGCAAATGTGAGAGATTAATCGCCCTAGACTGGTATTTGAAATTGAGAAACAGATTCTTATTTGGCTTACTCTTAGCATTAACTCAGCAAACAAGACATGAAAACAGAAAGTGCTTATAAAAGCCATTATTTTAATTTGATATATCTAAAACTATCTTCCGTTATCAAGCTTGAATAAATTAAATAATGAGTTAAAATTACAAAATATTGACCTTGATGTGACCATCTTGACCAATCAACAAGTTGTCTGGTTTCAGATCTCTATGAATGACATTCAATGAGTGCAAATACTCCAAAGCAAGAACCTGAGAAATAATAAACAAACTATTTGTTCCATTGTGAGAAATTTTTACGAAGTTAGTGGAAACAGGTAAATCCTCAAAGAATCAGAAATGTGAATGTGTCCTTACAACTTCTGCAATATAGACACGGACCATATCTTCATCTAAGCAACCTAGGTTTTTTAATAGAGAATAGAGGTCTCCACCATTTAAATATTCCATCACCAGATAAAGATTTTCTCTGCATGTGAATGAGTAGAAAAATCGGACCTGTTCATCATCAGGTCATGAAGACATTAGAAAGGTGAGATCTGCATCTATAATATGATTGTACATTCTGAGGTCTGCTTACCACAAAAGGATTACGAACTGATATAAGGATATTACGCTCAGCCAAAATACTTTCAACTGCATTTTTACGAATCATATCAGCCTTCTTTAAAACCTGTGGATATATTTTTAACAAGTTAGTTACTTCAAGATGAAGATCATTGGTTAGACAAGCATTCAGATGTAACCAGTTACATGGGCACCTACAACCAGTTATTAACTTATTACATCATTGTTAAGACTATGGGACAGCAGATGAATCAACAATTTCAATTGATCAGACATAAGCTTCCTTATAAAACAACAGGGTGAAAGAGATATTAATGTACATTACATTTTCCATTTCTGTTTAAACAGCACCACCATCTCTTTCTCTGAGGGTAACATCTCTTTCTGGTTTCCAAGATAATACTCATTAGACTTGCCTCACCATTGAATAAACACACGTCTCTTCTCAAAGGAAGGATGTTGGCAACCTATGTCGATTCTCCTTGGCAGTTTAAGAAATAATGGCTTTAATCTTTATTAAGTAGTTAATTATAAAGAAGTCCAAATTGAAATTATAACTAACATCTGTTATTGATTAAAAACATTTCATGATTGTTTGTGGTGCAGGGTGCGTCTTAGATCATACCTACTATAAGAAAGCTATACACATAAGTTCAATCACAGAATTCGTTAAAGCATCACATATCAGCTTTTGTTTTATGAGTCAATCCAATTCCTGGAAGTATAGACACTGACCTTTATAGCGAACAAGTCACCGGTTGCTCTTTTTCTGGAAAGGAAAACTCGCCCAAATGCCCCTTGGCTGATTGGTTTTATTATTTCAAAGTCTTCTATAGATGTCCGGTCTTTAGAGCATGGGTTGATAGGGCTTGTACGCAGACTACGAACTGTATCTTCATCCATTGAACTCTCTTCTTCCGTCATGGCATTTAATGAGTCTAACTTTTCATCTTCTATCTGACCACAAAGATTTACATATTTCTCCCTGTAATTTCAGAATATTATATAGATGGAGTCAGAGATATTACTACCTAATGTAAACCCAACCGATGAGAGAATGAAAACTGACAACAGAAACCAAGTAAAACACTTTTTTTTTTGGATAAATACGAAGAGACTAGTGAACATCACATTTCGTATAACAGCAAGAAACATTTCAAATGTAAAGTTTGGAAAAAATTTGACTTACTGAAGTAGTTTCTCTATACGCCTTCCAAATGTTTCCACAACAAGAGCATCCACCTTCCTATCCTGGATGACGTATTTGAGTTCTTCTAGACGACCAAGCATATGCTCCAATGTACTGTAGTCATAATCATTTACACTTGCTATGGATCGACTTATATCCAGTAACTTGTGTATCTGTCATTCCATGGAAACAGTAGAAAATCAAAATTACAGCAAAGCAATCCGTTGAATTTGCAACAAAACCAACCAAATGAGCTACCTAGTTTCAACATTGGCATTATCAGGATATCCAGTTTAGATTCTCCTGAAGAGTTAATTCAACATGATCATAAAACATACATAGCTACAAGTTAATGCAATAGCATACCTGCTGAGGGTTTTGAAGCTCTGTTATTGTTCTGTGTCCATTCACCAGCAATTCAATTTGGCTTGTACGTGGTGTTAATAACGGCGATCTTGGTGTCAAGCTTCCTGCTGATGAGGATTTTACACCATCAGCAGCAGTCAGTGTAGAATTTTTTTCACAGGAAATTTCAGGCAAAACATTCAGATCTTCAATGACAAAAGCATTTTCATCATCGGGAACACGATCAAGCAATTCTTCAGAGCCTTGATGAGACAAGCTATTTTGCTTTGGTGACATCAGGTTTAGATCGTCATGTATACTAGACGTAGACGTTCTTGCAACTTCAACACTTGCTCTTGGGGATTCAATGCTTCTTGGTGTGCTTTTCGGTGTCCATGAATCCAGTATTTTTTCAAGTGTTTCAGCTATTCTTTGAAGACGTTCATTTACAGTTAGACCTTTCAAGTCACATCTATCAGCAATTGTACATATTTGAGAGTGCTCTTCAACATGCACAACTGGTATTTCAACCTCACAAATACGACAGATCATTGAATTTTCTCCCCAAAATCCCCAAGATTTCGTTGTTCTCGAGGACGGATGATGGTACAAACCATCCAGATTGTCATTACCATCATCGCTATCAATTTTGATTTCATCTTTATTTGGCTCTATTCTATCCTTGGGGGGTGTATCAACAGCAGCGTCAGAACCTTTTTTCCTCCTAGTCCCAGATGGAAGTCTCTTCCAAGAAGACATCCTATAGCTGCTTGTTGTTGAATCACCACTTTTGGCGGTGCCAACATCCACATTATCAGTTTCATGTCGATCAACTTGATCTTCTTTCAAATTAAGACTTCCCAGTTCCTGTCCATGTGACTTCTTCCTCTGCTTCTCATTCACTACCTTCAAGGGACCACTAAAGTCTTGCTGTGTAATTTCCAAAATTTGTTCCGGATAAACTCCAAGATCACTAAGTTGGTGAAGACCAAGAATGTGTTCTTCTTCATAACCAGTCTCTTTCTGGAACTGAACAAGCCTAGTGCATCGTGTTAGAATAAAAAGAAGGCGGGTATGAGCTTGTTTGAGTATTCCCATTGGTAGCTCTTGACGTCTATCATCTAGATTCAAAACAATACCTTCGCATTTCACCCAAAATTCACTAGGTGACATCGTGGCACACTTTCGCGCAATCACCAGCAGATCCTCCAAACCCTCCTGCCATTCAGGATTAGAATCCGAACTCTTTTCAAGTATACCCACCAAATCTCCTGCTAGCACTCCTAAATCACAATTAACTTCCTCCTTCAACTTATCAAACTTTGCCCTGATTGCCACCATAATCTCCTGCAGCATAATTATATAATTTTAAAAATTTTAAAAAAACTTGTCAAAACTTATAATCTAATTATTTGCCAGTGAGGACTTTTCTAACATGTATTCTAATTTACCCGTTTGATTTCTAATGCACTAAAAAGCTCAAGGAAACAAGACATACCTCCATGTGACCAACTGCACGAGACTTCCAAACAGGAAAAGGCCTCACTCCTTTGGAATTGAGCTCATGCGAGAAGCTCTTAATCTCCGGAGCTTTCTTCTTTCGCCCACTTGTTACACGCAGTATAGCCTGGAAACGCGGCGACTGCATCTCTTTGGCAAATGCTGCATGATTAACCTATAAAAATCACCATAAAATTAGTAACCAGAATTACCTACATTTCTTCAACTAATTACAATTAATTAATCAATAAAAATCTCTTTTATTACCTCCAACTCACGATTCAAAGGTGATGGAAATTTTAACGATTTTGATTGAGTCCATTGAATCTTTTGCCTATACACAATCAAACAGTCTCAAATTACTCAACCAAAATTATTATTATTATTATTATTATTATTATTATGGGTAAGTACGTCATAATTAAATTAATTTCACGTATTAATCAGCCAAAAAAAAAAAACATTAAACATTCATTTAGAATTTTTTCCGAAAAAGGGAAAAAAAAAACCTGATTCAAACGTCGACGTTTTGTTGCTTGGAGGAACCACGAATTTAGGCTTCAGATCAGGCGCATGCTCAGTTTTATCCTTTTTAGCCTCATTCGTGAAATTCGACCAAGCGCCAGAAGCGGAAGAGCAGCTGAGAGGCGGAGCAGACAAAATGGATTTCGTTCGAATGTGGTTCAAACCGAGAGAAGAAGCTAAGAGTATGGACGACTCGTCGTTTTCGTTTCGTCTTCGTTGTCGTCGTCGGCTTCTTTCGGTTCTTCAACATTGCTGTCGTCGTGATGATGATTTTGATGTTCATCATCTTCGGAATGATCAATCTTCCCGCGCCGAACCGGTATCGGCGGAATCTTTCTTAGCTTTGAACGTGTCGACGACGGCGTAGACACCGGCGTCGATGACAACGGATCTTGGTTTTCCGCAGAGCTCGACATTGATCATCAATTCCGGTGCAATGCGAAATTTGCTTTAATGCTTTTTTTTTTTTTTTATGTTTTAACAGATGAAATTGAAAATGGAAGTTTCGAGAGAGAGAATGTGTGTGTTGTGAGGTTTTCGCGGGAATGAAGGGTATGAGGTGGCACGCACGAAGAGGGAAAGAAGAAGAAATAAGATTAAAGTTGTTATTTTGGTTTTGGTTTGGTTCGAACTTTGAAGAATGTGTTTGCGTTCATTTTCTGTTTTGAGACGTGCATGGCATCATGCATGCAGCGACCTTGGATGTGGTCAAATGTCCCCTACGGTTATTCAGAAAGCCTAAAGGTGACATTAGTTCAGACAGTTGCTGTTTCGGGACTTTCTTTTTAGTAGGTTTTCTCGGCCCTAAGAAGTGGACCTCTTCTGCCTCCCAAGGCCCATATACTAAAACAATACGGCATGGCCCAATATGAGGCGGCACAAGAAAAATATAAAAATATTTAATCCTATTATATTTCAAAATCACTCGAGGGATAATGTAAAAAAACTGTTCGGAAAATAGGACTCTTAATGCATTCATACTCAAACTACAAAGTAATACAAGGGTTACACAAAGAAAATACATAAACAAACTAGAAATTAATAACAAAGAAATATTATATAACTTGAAATTTGGTATTATGGGGATCAAGGCATAAATTTAATTTATTGTCCTTAAAACAAAATCAACCCCGCACTAATTGGGATAGGCACATGTTGATGGTAGTTTTCATCTCCCAAAATGTCAGAATCTTAGGAAGGGTAGAATGGAGATTGCAGTTAACAAATAAAGCTGAAGGACATTGTGAAGAAAAGAGGTCGGCAGAGAGGCCCGAGCCCGTGGTACATGTTGGGACACTGAGGTGGCCATGTTGAGGTGGTCAGGTTTGACAGCACTAGAACGCTGGTGAAGATGTATCTGATGTGTTCGGCAGCCTCGGCATCAAACTCTCGGGGATAGCCTCGGCATCAGACTCTCGGGACAGCCTCGACATCAGACTTTCGGGACAGCCTCGGTATCAGACTCTCGGGACAGCCTCGGCATCAGACTCTCAGGGCAACCTCGGCATTCAGATCCTCGTGTCAGCCTCTGAAGTCAGGATCGACTCAGCAGATCAGATCCGGTCGAGGAAAATCAGACCAAGCACCTAGAGTCTCGGCACACCGACCTAATCTGTTAGTAGACACAATGAAAGATTTTACATGTCTTGGCACACCGACCCGGTTACCTAAGTCGGGGACGCTGAACCTTATGCACATGTATGGATGACGTAAGCCCTACATGAAACTTAGAGCCACCAGACAGTTGGATGGGGGTAACGTACGAGTAATGAGCAATAAACGTGCGAGTTATGAGCAATAACATGCGAGTAATGAGCAGTAAGGTCCGAGTAATTGGCAATAATGGTAAGGAAACGTGGCCAACGTCATGAATGGTCGTAACGTGCGAGTAATGGGCAGTTCAGTTGTAACAGTAGAATTTTTCCTAGTATATAAAGGAATTGAGAACTCATTGTAGGGGGTTGGCCAATTTGTTTCTTCACTTGTAAAATAGAGGAAAAAGCTTATTGTAAGTAAGAGCTAGTAAGAGGTCGGTCAGCCGAGCTAGAGTTAAAAGTTAGGTCGACCCGACCGGGGGTAGTAATAAAAAAAATACCATTTTCCCTTGTGTCCGTGGACGTAGGTCGAATCCATTCTGCCGAATCACGTTAAACCATCTGTTTTATCTATGTGTTTTCCATCTTTTGCTACCAAAAAAATAACAGTTGAGTGAGATTTGTTAGATGAGTGGGTTTTCTCGAGTTACCCCTGGAACGAAAATCAGTCGTCAATAATTGGCGTCGTTTGTGGGATGAACTACGAAAAACAACAAGCACGTTAAGACGATGGCATAGACAGAGAACCAGAGAACTACAGAGGCTCGACGATGGAATGGATGGAGAAGGTGGAGGAAACCCTACGAAATGAAAGGGAGGACACGTGAAATGAGAGGGAAACAACTCAGGCCTTATAAAGACTATGATAGAAAAGATTGAAAAACTAAAGGATATGACCGAGGAACCTGGCGGAATAAGACCTAATAGAAAGAAAGATGAAATAGCAAGAGGAAAGAGGATTTGCAGGGCAGACGAAGACCGCGGAAAAAGAAAGAGAACCACCCAAATAAGCAAATCTGTAGGGGAAGACAAGTGAACCCCGGAATCATCCAGTGGCAGTTCACGTTTTGGGGGAGGTGACCTAGAATGATTTCTAGGGGGGACGTGAGGTTCCCGGTTACAAAGAATATCATGCCTGAAGTGGAAGACGTTGAGAAGGCCGTAGGTAACAGAACGAAAGCTCCAAAAGCCATATGAACCAGAGAGAGATAAGAAAATGAGAGGATAGAATGAAAAGAATAGCTCGGGACGATAAGGATGCGGAGACAGTGCCCTCGTTCTCGAAGGAAATATTGGCGATGGAGTTCCCGAGGAAGTTCACCATGCCCACGATAGACGTCTACAAGGGCAACATGAACCCCAAGCCCCACGTTGATAGGTTCGTCTTATTAATGAAGATCCAATGGGTGGTATGAGAGGTGATATGCAAAGTGTTCCTTTTAACTTTAGAAGGACTAGCCGGTCTATGGTTCAAAAATTTGACCCCGGAAAGTATCAGTAAATTCACGTAACTAAGGAAATCATTTGTACGTCACTTTAAAAGAGCTTGCGTACCAAAGAAGATCGTGGGAAATTTGAGGATGATAAAACAGGGAGATGATGAGCCACTAAAGATATTCGTTGATAGGTACCATAGTTTAGTGCTCGAGGTCGGGCCGTATGAATCCCGGGAAGCATTGGAGAGTTTTAAATGAGCCTTGAGGATCAGGAAGCTATGGTCCCTCCTGAGAATCCAGGAGATATCGGATTACGCTGCAGCTTTGGAACATACAAGGAAGTGTATTATTGGAAGAAGATGAGAAGATAGCTCGGGGAGGATTCCCTCAGAAATCGAAAGTGCTAAGGTGCGAAGGCAAGAAGGTCAGTGAAATGGCTAGGAATAAGAGAGGACTAACTCTGAGGCAGAGGGAGTTCAAGCCGATAGCTCGGCTTAATCCAGTGCAAGAAGGGAGGTCCCCGATCAGGGTCGCTCAAATCAACAGAGGAGCAACATACACAGCCCTGAATAGACCATTGGCCCAGACTGCCTGAGAAATTCAAGATAAAGGTTTGCTGACTGAGCCCGACCCGAGGAGATTCCCAATTGAGACGAAAGATCAAATGGCTTATTGCACACACCACAACATGGGGGCATGCCACATAAAGATGTGAGGACCTGAAGGAACATGTGGATGACCTGGTCAGGAATGGTTACCTACAAGAATGCATAGACCACGAGGCTATGACGGTCAGACAATGAAGAGAGCAGAGGCCGATGCTCACAATAGTAGGGGGAAAGACATTGGCCGGAGATTCAAACAGAGCAAGAAAGAACTGCCATAGGACCAAGGGCCCACAAGTACTGACAACGGGAAGGAACCCAAAGATTCAGGAAGAGAGGGCAGTGCCAATAATGTTTACCGAAGAAGATGTCCAAGGGATAAGTTATCCTAATGATGATGCGCTGATAATCAAGGCCAATATTGGTAGGGTCAAGGTGGACGTTGTTGGACAATTATGACCCATACCGTCACTATTTGTACAGATCATGGTGTTGTTGTACAAATTAACTATGTGACAAAAGAGATTGCACTCTTATCATTTGTGATTAGATCACCTAGATGTATAAATGATAGGAGGTCCCTATGATTTGTTCCTGGACGGAGAATGATATGAGACAGTATCAGTCCACGAAGGATAAATCATTAAATATCCCTAGTCATAGTATTATCGAGATTGGACATCGATAAATACTCAAAAGACTAGTATTACACTTGTGAGCGTTGTGAGGGCACAATGGCACAGTTCTCATATATTTGGGTATATGATACTCATGCAAGTGTAATAGGAGGTTGTGTTTTACCGATGGTATGGGAAACAGCTTCGCTCTGGATAGACCCCCTCAGAATTCCATTGGTAGTATGACTATGTGTCTATGGAAGTCCGAAATCAGGGTAGGTGTATTTGGTCTTAACTTGAGACTTGCACCGCTAATACTTGCGACAATCAATATATTTTGGTTGCGGTCGTCCAGGGCTTTAACAAGTTCTGTGTACGCCAATACTGGGTATATTGAGAATCGTAGTGTGTTGGGTGTGATGTCAAGATGGAAGTGTCACTCCAGTCATATTGAGATGATGGTCACGTAGGATACGGGACTAGTTCTCTTAAATGCTGCAGCTATCGGGATAAAATGACAAGGTCATGTTTATTCGATTATAGAGACTAGTCACCAGACATCCGACATGAGCTTCGTACGGGGCAGACACAATTCCAGCCCCAGGCCTAGCACGTGATCATCCGATACTGGACAGAAATATGCAATACTACGTATACTACGCCTGATATAAATCCTTTATTCCTGTAAGGATATTTCCGGAGAATTGGGGAGGCATGGCGCTTTGCTAGAGGCCAACCTTGTCTTGTAAATCGGTATAAACGTAGTATGAGGTACTTACGTGTTCGGATAGTCCGACGACCGAATTTACTGCCAACATATCCGGGGATCTCATGGGTCGCTTCCCAAAGATTCACCGATGACGTATGACTCGCACTCTAAATTAATCTGGGATTAATTGGAAGAGAGAGAAAATTAATCTGGGATTAATTACGGAGATATTTTATCTGGGATAAAATATCAATTAAGAGAGATAACGATTAATTTGGAATTAATCGAGAAATTAATTTATTTGATATATTAAACGAAATTGGATTTCGACGCGGAATTAAAATTAGATTTTAATTCGGGCGAACGAATTAATTTAGAATTAATTCGTTAGCGACGTGAATAGTGATTTCTTTAGGCATAATCATTTAATTACGACGCAACGGAAAATTCGTTAATTTGGAATTAGCGAACCCGAGCCCGGGATTATTTGCGAACGCATTCATATTTCGAATTCGAGTGCGGCACGCAAGTCAAATCAAGCGTCAAATCGCTAGTCGCATCAAACGTCAAATCATTAGTCAATTTGAGTGATGTGACTTGACAACTTGATGGATTGAGTGATGGAAGTGGTTGGTGCCATTATTATTTGACTTTTTGAAAGGCAAATGCACATGAAATGAATGTGAAATTCAAATGTGTGTATAAGATACACAAATTTGGAATCAAACCAACTTACTCTCTCTTCTCTCTTTCTCTATACTCTTCACGCCCAAGGGGCAAAAAGCTTACTGGTTTGTGTCTAAACCGTGAGCAGTGGGAAGCCAGGAGTGGGATTTTGTGGAAAAATCTCAAGTGCTAGCACACTTACGAGACATGGGAAGGTGATAGGGAAGTCCACCCATTAGCCGGGAATCGTTCGACGAAGCTTGGAGCTTGAAGAAGGACCAAAACCGAGCCAAAAACAGTGAGGTGATCTGATCACTGCCGTGACCAGTTCAAGAGGCAGAAAATTAATTTTCGTTACTTGCCGCGTCGCTCAACTGATCGATGTGAGTATTCCGCAACTTCCTCGATTTGTATTCGCACTTGATTCATGCTTATTATTGATCTTGGGACCTTAATAGAAACCAACAATGGTATCAGAGCAAGGTTTGAGCATGAAAAAGTTTAGGGCTTAAAATTTGGGTAATTTGTATTTGAGCATGATTTGAATAAATTGGATGTTTGAGTATGCTTAATACATGTTTAATTGAAGATTGATTGGATCAATTTCATGAAATAATGTTTGGAACATTTTTCCCCAAATATTTGGGCTTGGCCGAATATGAGTTGCCCTAAAATGTCTTGGAATTTTGATTTGTTGATTCATTGGATGAGTTAGAATCATTCGGGAATGTGATTTAATGTCGATTGTGGAATTAATTGGATTGAATTCGAATCGGACACAAATCCCCTCCCTTGGCCGAGACTTGTAGCATGTATATTGGGTTTGATTTTAATCAAAATGTGTTGGACATGTGATGATGAAAATGAGCATGATTAATTGTATAAATTGATGTTTTAGAAATGTTAATTTGGGTGATTAATCATGATATACACTTTAGGTTAATTAAATGTGAAATTGGATTTTTGTATTTAATTAATTGGGCCTTAAAATTTGATTTGGGCTTTTATGTTGTAATTGGGCTTGTTGGGCTTTATTGTACAAAGTTAGGTTTAGGCCAAATGGATTGGATCCAATTGGGCCCAAAACCGCATCCATAAAGCCCAAATGCGACTTAATGAACCTTTAAAGTTTAATTGGGCCTAATGGGCCAAAATTGATTTCTAGGCTTATGGGGTAACTCCCGGATTGGATTTTGATTATTCGGTTTGACCCGAGTTGACCAAAAGTCCAAGCCTTAAGAAATTAATTAAAAGCCCATTGGACTTTATTAAATTGACGTTGGACGTTAATCGGGCTTTGAGACTCGTAACGATTAAATTTGGAATTTAAGTCGTAAAAGGTTTATTAATAAAGTGTAGTATTTAATTTGGAATTAAATAGCGAATTAGAATTGAATGCATATTAATTGGATTTAATGATATAGTTTAATTTAATTCGAGAATTCGTACTTTGAGTACTTATTCGCAAAAACGAGTTTGACTCGAGCAAAATCAAATCGTTGTTTGAACATTGGATGATCACTAATTATCAGATTAATTAATTTGATTAGATTGATTGATAACATGCTTGTGTGAATACATGGTTGCGATGCATGAATAATGTATATCAGATGGATATTAGATGGGTGGGACAATTTTAGAAATTATTGTAATAAATTTGATTTATTAAATTGGACCTGCTTGTCCAGCCTTATACCTCCATATTCTTTGCATTCTCTTCTCACATATTCCCCTCAATGTAAATGAGGTTTCTTTAGAAGTGTAGTGTAACGGGTAGAAGTAAATACATGTACTAGCGGGAGAGAGAAATGGAGAGATTTGATCTAGGATCAATGTGTAAAGTATCCATCCGCATATCATTATTATTTTTCATATGTGCTTTATTATATGTTTAGAATGCATGTTTAAGGGTGTATGATGATAATACCTTAACAAAGATAATAAATTGGTTGCCAATTTGCACTCGAAAAACCCTCACAAAATATTAAGCGTTTTTCATTCCATTGAGTGATTCTCACTCAAGATACGAGACTGGCATTGGCTTGTTGGCCAAAGTCAAGGCCTTCGTCCGTCGAGGATGTGTTTGAATCACGAAGGCTTTGTTCCATATTGGTGTCTTGTCCAAGTTGTGGTTTGTTGGCCAAAGTCAAGACCACTTCTTGTCCATCGACATTGATTACGAAGCTTTCCATGGTCAATGGGCCGCGCTTAACTGGGATCACTAAGTTTGTTGTGCCAAAGCCAAGGCTTAGTTGATTCAGAGGAAAAAGGTTAGGTAATACATTGGATGTATTGACATATATAAGATATATGTTTCAGACTTGGATGTCCCCCTTTCGGATCTAGGAATTGGATTGGATCCAATCGATCTTAGAGATCTACCTAGTTAATTATCATACAATTTGTTGGCCAAAGTCAAGATTGTGTGATATTTAACGGGATCCTAGCCCACTAGGAAACACGGTTTCCCGAGTACTCGACAGAGGGTTAGAGGCTCGCCGAAAAATAGTGGGAGGCAAGAATTGAATTTGCAATATTCGTTTAATTACTTGCCATACCGCTCAAACAAACATCATTCGTCGTTATAAATTAAATGTTAGTTGGACTAATATTTAAATGTTGTTTTTATTAAATAGTTGGACTATATTCAAACTATTCATTTATAGTTGATTTTAAATTGGATTATAGTAATCAATATAATTGATTTTAATCTATTAAATTATAGTTGATTAAATAATTGGACTATTGTAATAATTATAAGAAATAGTACCTAAATCGTTGATTAAATAGTTGGACTATTAGAATCAGAATTAAATTGAAAGATTGACGTTTAATACACAATCCTAGGGAAAATGTATTTAAATGGTTTAATTTTCAAATTGGGAATAATATTTCAGGATGGTCCTAGAAACTAATAAGTTACTTTATTTGATAAAATAACATATTAGGCCTAAGCCCGGAGTTAAGCAAACAGTCGAGCATAATCTTTGGAAGATTTATGTAATGATAACTTAAGTGCTTAATCCATTAAGCTTGTCATAGTAGATTCCTTAATTTCTGAATCAGAACTAAGTATTAGATCCTTAAAGTATGATAAAGAAATTGAAGGATCTTCATAGATCTATTTTAGATCTTAGAAGTACTAATATTGCAATAGTAAACTCTTGGAGAGTTAATGACTATTCTCAAGGAGACAAAGTCAAAATTTACAATAAGGCAAGTAGCGCAAGGCGCACCTTACTTCCGATATTTTAGAAGGCCAAGGCTTGGCCAAAGGCTTCTGGAGTGTTGAAAAGGGCAAAGGAAAATCATTATAATCTTCTGGGAAGATAAATGACATATCCCAAAATGTCTGCCTAAATTGTGGCAAACGGGATCGCGGAAGCGTGACTTCCGTTTGGACAAAACAGACATGAAGAATTGAAGACGGGCAAGGCTCTAACTTCAAATATTTTGTCAACATTATGTTCATTACTAGTATTAAAATTGGATTTTAATACTTAGTGTGGTACATAAATATATTGATGTTCAGAATCTGTTTTGAACAGGATACTGACTTCAATTGAGATTTAATCTGCGGATTGGAAACGGGACGAAAGTCGCTGTTTTAACCGTAGATATCTAATTTAGGAACTACCCTCGGTGTGTACTTAAATTAGGAAACTGTTATAATGTAACTAGTTTGACTAGAAACATTATCTCTGTATCAGTGTTTAACCCGCTGCGGGTGAACCTTTATATTCTAGAACACTAAAGTGTTTTATTTTATAAAGATGATATTGAGATACAACCATTAGATGTGAATAACAGAATTATATATGAATATAAATAAATCTAAATATATAAACATGACAAAACAACAGCTCGAACTGATTTGATCAGAAGAAACATATTGTGGGCATTGTTGTCTGGGACACAATTAAACAAGACTCGTATACCACACTTTTGAAGAGTGGGTACTCGGACTGTTTTGATTCCAATCAAATAAAGTCTACGAATCTAGTTTATTGGGCAATGTGCCTAAAACACATTTACTTGGTAAAATGTAAATGCCACTGATTTGTTAGCCCTAGTCATAGTGAACCAAGTGGGCCCATGTCTAGCTAGGCTAGAGGTGGAAATGAATATTTCGTGACCTTTACAGACGTGGCATCACATTATGGTTATGTGTTTCGTTAGGAGCACAAATCGGAAACTTTTATAGTTTCGACACGAAATAGAAAAACAGATCGGCAATAATATTAAACTGTCACGGTAAGACCGTAATTGAAAATACTTAAGCAATAAGTTTTTAGTATACTTGAAAGAGTATAGTATTCTTTCAAAGAGGACTCCTCCCAGAACACGTCATTTTGACGGTGTGTCCGAACTGAGTAACCGAATTTTGTTGGACATGATAAAGGTTAATCATGAGTCGCTCTGAGCTACCATTTCCTTCAACGGATAAGCATTAATATTGCAAGAACTTATTAGAATAAGGTTCCATTAAAATCTGTTTAACAGATTCCATATTAGATATGAACAGGAAAGAAACCGGGTTTCTCATTCCTGAATATTTGGGTATGCTAGGCATACGTTTGGATGATGCCAAACTAAAACCCAAATTGGATAAGTGCCAAATGAAGGTTATCCTAGGGATACATAAGTATTGTACTTATACATCTCACAAGAGAACAATAAGATTGTTGCTCGCCATGCGGTTTTCCCTAAGAGGAATACTGATATGCAGTGGTAAGGGAAGGCTAGTAAAACTCGATGAAAATCAGAGTAATACTATTCAAGGCACCGATTCCTAATGGAACACAAATAGTTCATCAAGGATGGAAACTATACCACTAATCTTCGAATACACAAGAACCGCGTAAGTCGGAGAGAGTCAGAAAACAACCTGGGGTATGGGTTTCTGATCTCACCTCATAAAGATGTCTCTCTTATTGAGGAATACCAACTGACTACGTATGAGGAAGTAAGACAAGGTATCGACTCCCTATTATGGCAAAGTGCCATAATCCGAAATGGATCCATGTATATCAACTATGTCTGGACACTAGTTGATGTGTAGCAGGCATTGTGCTATTGGTACTATATAAGTCTTCAAGGAAGACATACATGGAAGGCAACAACCAACGTATAAAGCTAGGCTTTTAGCGGAAATGTATCATTATCAACATTGTGTTGATTACGATTTAACCTTTTAACTGTTGCCACGGTAAATCCATTTGGATAATGCTTGCTAACGCTGCATATTTCATTTATGAAATGTGGCAGCTTTACGGGAAAATCGCTTTCTTAAAAAGGAACTCTTGGGAGGATGTTTACAACATCCTGTCGATTTTTATCGTACCAAGACTAGCAAACAAGGTTTGCGGGTTATTCGATCCATGTTTGGATTGAAGCAAGCATTAGGTTCTTGGAATTGTCGTTTTGATGTGATCATAATGGTTATGATTTAATTCAAACGAAATGATTCTTGTGTATATAAGGAGGTTAATGGGAGCGCACTGACAGTGGCTGTCCTATAAAATAATGATAATACGTCATTTCTTGGAAATGATATTCCCATAAAATAACTATCGGCGAAGGCTTGGCTTTCGAAAACTCTCCGAGAAATCGTACATTGAAAAATGTACGTAACCTGGTGTCTCATACGCTTTGAGCATATGGATTCACAAACAGGCCAATCCGAGTGATAGTCACTGGATTGATGTTAAGAACATCTGTTAGTATCTTAGTCTGTGGAGAAGGAGAACTTGAAGTGACTGGGATCACTGTAGCAAGTTTCCTAACCGATAAGACGACTAAAAGTCGTAAACGGTACTATACAGTTTGAATAACGGTACAGTGAGCTGGAAATCTTCCAAGCAAGATACTGTTACCGAATAAACAACAAATGCGGGTTATTGCTGCAGCTGAGGCGGCAATAGAAGCTATTTGGGTCGATAACAAATCTAATTAGATTAGATATAATTCTGTTAGCAGCTGAGCTAGGCTTGAGCACAGGCTAAAGAATTAATGGTCTCATCAAAGATCCCAGATACATACTTCGATATTCATCTGATTCGTTCGGATCATACATCGTGGCGATGTGATGATCGATAAATCGCGTCAGATAATAATTATGCAAATCCGCTGACGAAAGCTTTTCTCAGCAGTTTGAGCCAACCGTACATAGTTCGGGTGTCAGACACTTATGTGACTGGCTATAAGCCAAGTGGGAGATTGTTGGACAATTATGACCCATAGCGTCACTATTTGTACATATCATGGGTTGTTGCATAAATTAACTATGTGACAAAGGAGATTGCACTCTTATCATTGTGATTAGATCACCTAGATGTAAAATGATAGGAAGTCCCTATGATTTGTTCCTGGACGGAGAATGATATGAGACAGTATCAGTCCACGAAGGATAAATCATTAATATCCCTAGTCAGAGTATTATCGAGATTGGACATCGATAAATACGTAAAAGACTAGTATTACACTTGTGCGCGTGTGAGGGCACAATGACATAGTTCTCATATATTTGGGTATAAGATACTCATGCAAGTGTAATAGGAGGTTGTGTTTTACCGATGGTACGGGAAACAGCTTCGCTCTGGATAGACCCCTCTCGGAATTCCATTGGTAGTATGACTATGTGTCTATGGAAGTCCGAAATCAGGTAGGTGGTGTATTTGGTCTTAACCTGAGACTTGCACCGCTAATACTTGTGACAATCAATATACTTTGGTTGCGGTCGTCCAGGGCTTTAACAGGTTCTGTGTACGCCAATAGTGGGTATATTGAGAATCGTAGTGTGTTGGGTGTGATTTTAAGATGGAAGTGTCACTCCAGTCATATGGAGATGATGGTCACGTAGGATACGAGACTGGTTCTCTTAAATGATGCAGCTATCAGGATAAAATGACAAGGTAATGTTTATCCGATTATACAGACTAGTCACCAGACATCCGACATGTGCTTCGTACGGGGCAGACACAATTCCAGCCCCAGGCCTAGCACGTGATCATCCGATACTGGACAGAAATACGCAATACTACGTATACTACACCTGATATAGATCATTTATTCCTGTAAGGATATTTCCAGAGAATTGGGGAGGCATGGCGCTTTGCTAGAGGCCAACCTTGTCTTGTAAATCGGTATAAACGTAGTACGAGGTACTTACGTGTTCGGATAGTCCGACGACCGAATTTACTGCCAACATATCCGGGGATCTCATGGGTCGCTTCCCAAAGATTCACCGATGACGTATGACTCGCACTCTAAATTAATCTGAGATTAATTAGAAGAGAGAAAATTAATCTGGGATTAATTACGGAGATATTTTATCTGGGATAAAATATCAATTAAAGAGAGATAACGATTAATTTGGAATTAATCGAGAAATTAATATATTTGATATATTAAACGAATTGGATTTCGACGCGGAATTAAAATTAGATTTTAATTCGGGCGAACGAATTAATTTAGAATTAATTCGTTAGCGATGTGAATAGTGATTTCGCTAGGCATAATCATTTAATTACGACGCAACGGAAAATTCGTTAATTTGAAATTAGCGAACCCGAGCCCGGGATTATTTGCGAACGCATTCATATTTTGAATTCGAGTGCGGCACGCAAGTCAAATCAAACGTCAAATCGCTAGTCGCATCAAACGTCAAATCATTAGTCACTTTGAGTGATGTGACTTGACAACTTGATGGATTGAGTGATGGAAGTGGTTGGTGCCATTATTATTGACTTTTGAAAGGCAATGCACATGAAGTGAATGTGAAATTCAAATGGTGTATAAGATACACAAATTTGGAATCAAACCAACTAACTCTCTCTTCTCTCTTTCTCTCTACTCTTCACGCCCAAGTGGCAAAAAACTTACTGGTTTGTGTCTAAAACCGTGAGCAGTGGGAAGCCAAGAGTGGGATTTGTGGTGGCAAAATCTCAAGTGCAAGCAAACTTACGAGACATGCGAAGGTGATAGGGAAGTCCACCCATGAGCCAGAATCGTTCGACGAAGCTTGGAGCTTGACGAAGGACCAAAACCGAGCCAAAAACAGTTGAGGTGATCTGCTCACTGCCGTGACCAGTTCAAGAGGCAGAAAATTAATTTTCGTTGCTTGCCGCATCATCACTCCGGTCGATGTGAGTATCTGCAACTTCCTCGATTTGTATTCGCACTTGATTCATGCTTTTTATTGATCTTGGTACCTTAATAGAAACCAACAGACGTGATATTGATCGACCGGGGAGTGAGGTGAACATCATCTCCAATGATGTTTTGAATGGATTGGGCGTCGAGTTTAACCGTCTTGATCCAGGATTCAACACAATGTATGGATTTGGAGGAGCATGGTTGTCCCATTAGGCCGGGTACAGTTGACAATGACAATAGGAGCAGCCCCCCATACTCGGATCATCATGATGGATTTTACGGTAGTAGATTGCATGAGCAGCTACCAGGTAATCTTAGGAATACCCTTTATGATGAAGTCAAGAGCTGCGATGTCAAATTAGTACCTGAAGTTGAAGTTTCCAACCCGACATGGGATTAGGGTCGTGTGTGGAAGTCAGATGGTGGTTAGGAGTTGATTTACTGCCACTTCAAAGGAAGCCTTATGTATTGAAAAAGTAAGAGCCGAGAGGAAAGAAAGAGAAAAGGATTCTGATGAGAGAGCTCGGGGTTACGTGCAGTTCACTAGCTCTCTCAGACGAGAAAGTCTGTTGTCATTTCAGAGAATGATGCAGCAGAGAAAGAGTTGTCTATTCCCAACCCGACAACTAGCTCAGTTGGGGGCAAGAGAAGAATTGGAACCAGTGGAATTTTAGTCGTGGAAGATAATAGATAGGGGGTTGAACTGGAACCAAATTTGATAAGATAGTTGCTGGATTTTTGAAGGAGTAAGCGGATGTCTTTGCGTGGGATCGCAAGGACATGCCCAAAAATTGACCCCGTGATCATCAGCCATCACTTGGCGATAGACCAATCCCACAAACTGGTAAAAAATGAGGATTTTTGTTTATGGATATGCCCTATACCCAACTTGTGGATGGGCTATATGTAATGTATTTGTAATATTTTCATTAATTAATAAAATGGAAATCTTTATATAGTGTCTTACATAACTTATATGAAATCATCAACACTGTAATAAAGTCCTTGGAGTAATAAGACGATGGCTTCCACGCCTTATAAGAATCATTACTCTTAAATGTTCATAGTCATAGTTTTGTGAATAATCTGGGCGTTCACAAAGCGGAGAGGGACTAGCATGATGATATGATCTGCCCTTAAGTGGGTTAGTCGATCTCATAGGCTACTAGCGAAGATCCGTCCGGTGTTGTATCACATGGATGCATAAGTTGCTCGTGTCCATCGAACTGACCGCCGAAAGTTTTCATATAGAGTGTTTATCCCATGTGTTTGTGAGAACTTTCATGTATCGATTATATGACTAGTCATTGGACTTGAAGTCTTTACAATCTTATGTATGGATCAAATAACTTTGACATTCTCCTTCCCCGGTTCAAAAGATCTGGTCATAAGGGTATGATTGGGTCATTTGTTGAAACATATGAAGTTTGTAAAGATACAACAGAGAATCGCCACTCTCTCGGATAATATTTTCTTATAAGAGTAGTATTCCAGTTCGCGGGTTGATATGTGTGATCAGTGCTTGAGACTGTGGCCACAGCGGAAGAATCATGTGAGATTCTTGGGTTAGCACGATTCATGACACTTTCAGCATCATACCTTTGACCATATGGGTAGATATTTTCCGTACCCTAGGTCAATAGTGGGGATACAGTGAGGCGATGGACCGTATCATATGTAAATCGCATACATAATGGGTATATATATCTTTCCTTCTCATTTGGGGGCCTTGGCATGTTGCTAGATGTCAACCTTGGTCATTGAAATCGAACGACCATCTGATCGGAGGATAATTTATGTTCGATTAAATTATCACGATTCATTTCATGTCCAACTTTAGGGGAACCCAAAAGGTCACACACAACAAAGTCGAAATCAATGGTTAACAGTGCACAATACATATTTAACAACATATATGATTGTTGTAGGAATTGTTCATAAATGGTTCAATATGTTTAATTATTGAACATATCATTTATGAGGTTCCATAGTGGCTTAGGGATTGGTGAATGACGATAGGGGCACTTTGGGAATTGGAATAAAAAATACTATTCACATGAATAGTACAGTGTGAATAGTAAAAAAATTTCTGTTATTTTTGTTATTTGTTTTGAATTCCAATTCGGCCCAAACTCTTATTAGGGTTTTATAATCTCATTAAACCATTAAATTAAGATCCAATGGCTAAGATTAAATTGGCTTTTATCCCACATCGGATTCTTAATTAATTTTGTTGTCTTTGGAGCACTATATAAACCCAAAGAATTCTTCACAAATTTTTGCACCAAACCTTTCAAATCTTGGGTTTATATAAGTGAGCAACTCTAAAGTTTTAAGAGTAAGCCACTGATTTTGAGGATCCTTAAGTCTAATTGACTAGAGGAACCTCGAGTTAAAATTTTGAGGTATTTGCCTAGGCTAGCACCAAGGGCAAAATACACGTGCACTCAAGGCGTAGTCTAGCCGTTGAGTTTTGGCTTTGGTGTGTGCATCTTTGGAGGCCACACACTTGGGTGGCTCTTTGGAACGTGGAAGAGTTTTATGAGTTCGAGAAAAGCTTGTAGATTGGAGGGAGGACTGGAGGAGTCTACGGTTCAAGTAAGTCTTTTTCTTTCTTTATTTTAATTAGAGTTCTTATGATAGTTAGCATGTTTAGGTTTATGTTCTTTGCATGTTTTATGAGTTTTATGCTTAGAATATATAGTAACATGCCTAGGCTTGTAGAATAATCAAAACAAATGGGTCTTGGGAAAAGGGAAATCGACATTATAATTTTAATTATTTATTTTTCCGCTGCGCACTCGCGGTCGCTTCCCAACAGTGGTATCAGCGCGCTGTTTTTATTTTGATTATTTCTCACTCATTTGAACTCGAAATTGGGTTTTTAAAAGCTCGTTGGAAAGCTAACACCCTGAACTTAATTTTAGGCACAAGTCTTGCTTGATTTGGTTAAGATTTGAATTTTGAAATTGCATTTAAAGTTCACACGTCTACAGAAAAATGTGAATAGTAAATTTATTTGAATAAAATAAAATGCAATATCATAATTAAATATTAATCAAAGTTATTTAATGCGTAAAATAATTCCAACATATTAAAACTCATATTCTTGATAATTCTATGTATGATTAGAATTGGCATGATTATTTTAGGGTGCAAGCATCTAGAGACTTTCTAAGAAATAGAGAGTGTATTGCTTATCTCTTGGCTAAGTAATTATTCCGTGATGAACTTA
>SKCR01032375.1:0-21691 GCA_019454045.1 Zanthoxylum bungeanum
AATGGTGATGGCAGAAAGATCAGTGTGGGCCACCACTCCAAGGGTAAGATCAGGACGTGGGCATGGCGGATAATAGTTAATCTTGAGCATGTACTCAATCTCCTCTCCTCCTGCAGCTTCCTTCAAAGCATTTCCTTCTACACCTAACCCCAATGAAAGATTTTCAAACAACTTGTCTACCACCCCCCTCATGTGCTTTGCATACTCCTCATTCACCTCTCTGTGCATCATTCATAAATGAGAATTTAGAATAATAACAACCTCATTCATAAATGATCTATTTGTAATGATAATTACGGGTCATTACAAATGATATCAAAGTCACTTCCAATTGAAAATGTGAACGAAGATGTTAATCCCTCAGATTAATTAATTAAAGATATATATATATTGTAACATTTTATATTGGAACAATTAAACCATGACAAGTGATTACATTAAGAACAAATCCAAACCTGTAAGAAGGTGGGTTCTTGGGCCAGTACCGATAGTTGATAGAAGAAGGAGGCCAAATCCTGTGGAAAAGATGATCAACCCAAGATTTTTTTCCTTCAACTTCTTTCTGTAGCTTGGTGCCATATCCTTCGATATTTTTTGCATCAGGCGGACGAGAATAAACTTCTTTCTCTTCCTGAGGAAGCTCAAAAAATTCTTTTCCGACGGATTGTAGTTTACGGATAAGATCACTAGGAATCCCGTGGTTAATAACCTGAAAGATCCCCCATTCCCGGCTAGCATCCGCTACGGAACGGACCAGTGTTTCTTGATCAGGCTCTTTGAGATCCACCGTTGGGATTTCAGGAACTGGGCCCTGGTACGTTGTGATGGCTGGCTGTTCTTTTTCAGGTCTTATGAACTCCTCAGGAATTGTGTCGTTTGTATAGGACAATGAAGCAATGGCTTGGACTCTCTCAGCCACTTCCGCCATTTTTGCAAATGCAACTCAACTTTAATTTCTCTCTCTATTTCCAGTTTGTCTAATATTGCTACGGGTTTTGAACACAACCTAGTGAACGTATATATAATATTATTATTGAAAATGATCCATGGAAACCGTTATAATAAGATATTGGATTAAAAAGTTACGTGGAGTCATGGAGTTCACTTGTTAGTGCTACCAACCATATGCAAAAGGCATGACAAGTTTTTTAGTGTTTTTAAAAATATATAATATCATTTTCAAAAAAAATATATATATATATATATAATATCTTATTATTTGTTTAGCCGTACGAGTCATGGCAAGGCGTTTCATTTAATGTCCTTAATTTTATATATATATATTTATATTTGTTAGTAGAATATATATTTTTAGTTATAAGCAATCCAGTTCTCATTCATCCAATTGAACGTGTTTGAACTATAAACCTTTTGTTTTCACTTTATTTATTTTCTTTCAAAAAAAAATTATATATTAATTTTAATTTAAAATATGTAATGAAAAATAACATGTAATAAAAAAAATTAGTACATTATATTTATTATATAATGATGATATCAAATCACTCATATAAAAATTTAATTATATTTTAAAATAAAAATAATTAAATAAATTATAATTATATCACAAATAATTTTATATAATTGATTGATGGTACTATAGAGGGGAATCAAAAATTACTTGGACTATGGACCGCACATATTTGAATGATGAATAATAATCATGCCACGTATGAAGTCAACAAAAGGGTGTGCACGTCAGAGATTAAGTTTTTATTTTTATTTAAATCCCAAAAGATATATGATTAAAAATAGACGTAGCGAGTCATACACCACACAATAGTCTCTTTGTATTTTCTTTTTTTTTTTAATAATAAAATTGTTCTATATTTTCTCCATAAATATAGGCTAACTATTGAATCACGTAGATTCACATACTATTTAATTTATTTGGATTCCATATTATCATTTAATTTAATATTAATTAGTTTGTAATCGTTCTTATAATTTAATTTATTATTAACCAAAATCTTAATCAACAACAATATGTGTAGCTACACGTGAATTCAAATCAAACTGAATTTTTTTTTCCTTTTTTAAAGGGAAAAGAGTCAGTAATTTAAAATATATTTTTAACTACTTATTTCTCCCAACACTAATACTATATTTTAAAAATGTTTATTTTTTTCAACACGATTATACCCTCTAGGTAACCGAACGAGATTTCATTTTAACATGAAATTATAATTAACTAATAATGTGAGGAGCTTTATTATTATTTATTTGGATTAGGCCATTCTTCTTCTTGTTAGTCCCTCTTTAATTTGTCATCACATTCTTGATCAGAGGACGAGTCATTTGTAAAACATTGAAAACATACTACACAAGTCATTTTCGGTACTTTCGTTTGAAAAGCGAAATAATTATTTCCATCATTCAATTACAAATCATCATATATTTATATAATATAATATATATTATTATATTAATTTAGTGTGAATTATATAAATGTTGATATTTAATTCAATGGTGAGATCACAACGTGGTAATGGGAATACCACTCCAACTTTCAAAGGCTATAATCGGTACACACAAACCCACTACCTACTCTACCGCAATCTTTTTTTTGTAGTTATTGTTTTTTTGTTTTTGCCTTTATAACTACGTGGTGCAATCTAAAGATGAAATTTAAAATAAATAAATAAATGAATGTTATTTATTGTTCTTATTTCTACCATCACTAAGAAATTATTGGATTACCCACCGTCATTAGCGACTGAAAATATTCTATCGGTAAAAATTGGTAAATACTGATCGAATACCGACCGTTTAAAGATTAATAAATTTGTTGACCCATTACCAACCTTTTACCGATCGATATATTACCGACAGACTAATCCGTCAATATTCCGTCGGGAAAAAACGTGCCAAATGTCGCCATCCTTTTAGTGACATCTTACTGACCGTATTTTCAGTTGGTAAACAAATTCATTTTACCGACTGACTAGATAGGTCAATATTATGTTAAATTTACCGATTGAGGACATATCGATCTGTAAAAGTGAAATAATTTTAATAAAAATTATAAAAAATGGATATATACCGATTGAATATATATCGATCGAAATGTAAGTCGGTAATTACCGACTGATAACAAGTCTATCGGTAATATTAGACTCCTAACAACAATTGGGCGCCAAGATATGGCACCAAAACGAATGTTTTATCGACCGAAATTTAGTTTGGTCGGTAAATATGGACCAAAATAGTCGATCGGTAAATTTCCAGAAAATAAAAATAAACTTTCTTCTTCCCTGCCTCATTGCTCATTGTCTTCTACATTTTCAGATTTCTGCTCACTTCTGCTTCAGTCTTGATAAGTTTTTTTTTCTTGCTACCATATTAATTAACAAATATATATTATGTTCGTGTCAAATTAATTAGGAATTTTTATAATCAGAGATTTTGTTTGGGTGTGATTGTATTTAGGTAATAAAATCAATTTAATTAGAAACTTGTATTATGAGTATCTTGATGATTATTTTAAAGTATATATTATAATTTGATATGTTTATTTATGTAACAGGGAAATTATAAATTTTCTTTCATTTTAATTATAACATAACAGAAATAAATTCAAATAGATGGTGGATGTATGAGAGACTTAATAATGATGGCACACTTAACATGGATTTTGTGAACGAGATATTAGAATTTATTGAATATGTTAGTGGTCAGTCGGCATATATGTAAGACAGTAAAATAAGGTGCCTTTGCAAAGTGTGCATCTTTGAAAGTTTAGAGAAATTGAGGAAGTTAAGTTACATCTGGTGAAAATGGATTTGATTCAGATTATTATGTTTGGGATCAGCATGGGGAAACTCTGAGCAGTTCACATACAACATATTAACAGTGATGGAAACATAAGTCATAAATCCATATCACCAATTGGTTTATGATGCTGCTGTTGGGGCGGATGTGGAACCCCTAGGGTAGGATTGGTGTCCCGCGCAGCGGAAATGAGTCTAACCCGTGGATATCAAATATGGGTGTAATTTTAAAATATTTAATGAAATACCATATTTCATTATGTGTATAGGAAACAATCGGGGCTGAATCGGAGTCCAGAAACTCCAGAACGGGATGAAATCAAATTGAGCGCGCGTAGCGCGTGACGCGCGTGCTATAGTACGCACACAGCAGAGACCAATTTTTTTATTTCAAATGATCAACCCTTCAGCTTTCTGGAAACATAGAGCTGAAGACAATATGATTTTTAACCCTAATTGCTTCTAACCTTCCCTAAATATTTTCAAAACACCCAAAATTAATTTTAACATCAAAACTAACATCAACATATGTTATAGAATAAAAATCAAGTTTTTCAAAATATCAAATATTTTTACAAAAATATAAATTTATTCTAAATACGCATTTGCGTAAATTTTGAATCCAAAACACAAACCAAATTAGAATCCTACAATGAAGTGACTCGTAAACAATTCTAGGTCACCTAAAGGTGGTCAAGTGATTCGAGAATGGTAGCCTTAGCTCTAAGCTATTATCTAGAGTTCCAAACTCTAATTTTATGTTTATGTCTAACATAAATATTTTGACCCAATTACAAAGATATTGTGTTTATACTTCCAAAGCATCCTAACACAATTAATTAGCCTAATTTCAACATTATGTATCTAATACATAATTCAACACTATATGTCTCACTAATGAAAAATATAGCTTTTGGAGAAGATCAAACTTACATAGTAAGGTTGATTCAAAGATCCAATCTACTTCTCCTTATTGAAATATTTGGAGAACTTCCAAGGATTAGCAAGCTTGACTCCAAGATCCAATATTGATTCTAATGCTAGCAAGCTTCACCCAAAGATCCAATCATGATTTCTCCTAGATGAAATGTTGTAGAGACCTCACAAAACTTCACTAAATACTTCTCTAACTTAGACTAATTTCCCTAATACTTGCTTGTATTTAGCTTTCTCAAGCTTTTGCTTTGATTAATTAAAACCTTCTTAAAGCTTGCTATTTATAGCAAAACTTAGGTAATTTTTAATTAATATATCAAATTTTAGGTGGACTTAATCTAATTTGTCCAAATATGTATAATTAGGTGTGACTAATCACCATTACCTACCACTTTTATTTAATTGGATTAAATTAAGACAATGATTAGGAAATGGATTAGTTCAATGTTTGCCACTTTGATTTAATCCAATTAAATCAAACCAAAAGCACCTATTATTATATACTTATAATTACCATAATATCCTCAAATGGTAGAGATAATTATGATTTTATAATTAAACTCTTGTGTAATTATTGAATTAATCCAATTAATCCAATTAGGTCAAGTAAATAATCAATGTTATCCAATAACATTTGATTATCTTAGTTGATAATTATAATAATGAAATATTATCTTTTATCAAAATTAATTGGCTACCCAAGTGCTCAAAAAGTACACTTCATATTGAGACTCTCTAAGTTCAGACTGTTGGACAATTATGACCCATAACATCACTATTTGTAAAGAACATTGTGTTTTTGTACAAATTAACTATGTGACAAAAGGAAATTGCTATTTTATCATTATTGTAATTGGATTAATTGGATATATATAATGATAAAAGTCTATATGGTTAAATCAGAATAATAAGATATGAGACAATATTAATCCATGAACGATTTAATCATTAAATATTCCTAGTCGAAGTATTATCGAGATTGGACATTGATAATGCGGAATAGACTAGTATTACACTTGTGCGAGCTATGGAAGCTTAACGTCATAGTTCTCATATATTTAGGTATTGGATACTTATGCAAGTGTAATAAGAGGTTTTGTTAGCTGTTGGACCATGAACAGTTCGCTCTGGATAGACCCACTCAGAATCCCATTGGTAGTATGACTATGTGTCTATGGGAATCCGAATCAGGGTAGGTGTGTGATCTTTAACCTGAGAGTTACGTCGCTATTACTTGCGACAATTAGTTTGCTTTGATATTGGTCGTCTGGAGCTTTAACAGGTTATGTGTACGCCTCTATTGGGTTTACTGAGAATCGTAGTGTATTGGATGTGATGTCAAGATGGAAGTATCACTTCAGTCATATGGAGATGATGGTCACACATGATACGAAACTAGTACTCTTAAAAGCTGCAGCTATCGGGAAAGTATGACTAGGTCATGACTTTCCGATTACAGAGACTAGTTACTCAGGATCCGATATATGCTTCGTACGAGGCAGATACAGAGCCAGCCCTAGGCCTAGCATGTGACATCCAATACTGGATCGTATTACGCATTACATAATATTACTACGCCTGATACAAATGATATTCCTCGGTGGATATTTCTGGAGAATTGGGTAGGCACGGTGTTTTGCTAGAAGCCAACCATGTCTTGTAAATCAGTGAGAATATGGTACGGGGTACGCATGTGTTCGGATAGTCCGATAATCGTATTTACTACCAACATATCCAGGAATCTCTTGGGTCGCTTCCCAAAGATTCACCAATGACATTTGACTTATATAATTATTAATCTGGGATTAATTATAAGAGAAAAAATTAATCTGGGATTAATTATGGCAAGAATTAATCTGGGATTAAATTCGTATAGAAGAGAGAACGCGGTTAATTTAGAATTAATCGATAAAATAAATTTAATAGTTAAATTGGATTTTTTCTATTTAATTTATTTATTTGGGGCTAAAATAATATATCAGATATATTAATTGAAATCAGATTTCAATACGAAATTAAAATTGGATTTTAATTCGGGCGAACGAATTAATTTATAATTAATTCGAAAGCGACTATCGTAATAATTTTGCTAGGCATGATTATTTAATTAAATTGGATTTAATTATGTTGCGACGATAAATTCATTTAATTCAGAATTAAACGAACCCGGGCCCAAGTTAAATTGTGTGTTGGAGAAGCCAAATTCAATTTTGAATTTAAAAGTGGTGGGACCACATAACTTACATCACTTGTCATTTTTTTGATGGAAGTAGTTGACTAATATTAATGCATCTTTTAACACACTCAACAACCAATTTTTGAAAATTGAAACACACACATCTCTATTCCTCTCTCTTTGCCGTGAGCTTCTCTCCATTGGAGAAGAAATTTTGCTTCAAAATTTCTTCTAAGCTAGCACTTGGAGAGTTATTTGAGGTGATAGAGAAATTCACCCAAGGACCAAACAACATACAAAAAGCTTGGAGTTTAATCCAAAGAGCAAATTTTTGAAATTTCTCCCTAAATCAATGTAAGTATTTCTACAACTTTACTTGATTATTTCACACTTGAAATCATGTTTAGGATCTTGGAAGGATGTCTTAGAGACTAACACAGACACGTTCGTCATATAAACCTAGCTAATATGTACGCAATTCGGCCACCTCTGAATTCGCGAAGAACACGAACGACCTTTCTGAACTATAGAAGTTGAGGTCATCACATATGTTTAACAATCTCTCCGTCATAGGCTATTCGAGTTGTGATTAGGAAACATAGAATACACCGTCAAGTTTCCGAGGTGCACATCTCATGTCGACATGTCCACGATTCTTCATAACTGATGCGATCCACCCTAGATGATCGACTTTGGCCAAAGATTTAAGAATCGTGACTTTACTCACATGGATACCTAAATCCCTTATGGTACACATACGGGCTGACAGATCCTATCTTGCTTCGCACTTGATTACTAAGTGTATCGGTCCACACCCAACGAACATCTAGAGGCCAGACCATGAAAGATTTCTAACATACATAGCATCAAAGTGTGGAGGATCTCACACAAAATCAATGTTATCATATAGTCAAAGGATTACATATGCTACTCGACGCGAGGAGATTCCTATTGACGGTGGTGTGTACTTCTAACTATTAGGAATCACATGTGATTCATTTAGTATTCGGTCCAACTAATACCCACACGTCTATACGAGTTTCTAAAACTCATGATACATCGGGTTAAACTATTGGAACTCCAATTCCAATAAATGACATGTGCTAGTCTTCTAGGTTATAGGAATTCGACCGTATTCCAAAACTAACGACTATGAGTATATATATACTTTAAGAATAATTTACAATAGTAATACTTATCCCAATATCGGACCACCTAGTGTCAAGTATTACTACAAGATTATTCTAAGGTCGATGTCATTCTTATCATATCTATACATCAATCTAATATGCATAATGACAATAGCATTAATAAGGTATGAAATGAAAATATAGTTATTTTATTAATAAATAATAAAATATACAATTCGGATTGGCACTCCAAGCACCAACTCCAACAAACTCCCACTTGTTTATTGCCAATCTGGATGGTACCACAGTCCCATCTCCTCCACATGTTTATCGAATAACTTAGGAGGTAAGGCATTTGTAAGTGGGCCTGTTATGTTGTCTAATCCTTGAACCTTCAAAAAGACTATATCTTTTCGTTCAATTATTTTTATAATTACGCGGTATTTCCTTTCCACGTGTTTAGATTTGTAATGCGCTCTCGGCTCTTTAGCCTGCGCAATGGCTCCTCTATTATCACAGTACAATGGGATCAAATCTGCAATATTAGGCATAACGCCAAGTTATGTGATAAAATTTCTAATCCAAACAGCTTCTTTAGCAGCTTTTGAAGTCGTTATAAATTCCGCCTCAGTGGTAGAATCATCTGTTGAGCCTTCCTTTGAACATTGCCAACTAACCGCACCACCGTTAAGGGTAAATATGTAACCTGATGTAGATTTCCTATCATCTGGATCTCCCTGGAATTCAGAGTCTGTATAACTCTTAACTTGTAGCTCATCCTCTCCATATATCAGAAACTTATCCCTATTACCTTAAAGATATTTCCGGATATATTTCAAAGCTGTCCAATGATCATTACCTGGATCAGATTGATATCGGTTGGTTACACTGACGCCGAAATTGATGTCAGGTGTAGTACATAACATAACATACATTATGCTTCCAATACAAGAAGCATATGACAAGTTAGATATCCTAAATTTTTCTTCCTTAGTCTGAGGTGCCATTTTCTTCGAAAGATGTATGCCGTATCGGAAAGGTACATTTACTGCATTGTAGTTGGTAAAACCGTACCTTTCTAACATCTTATCTATGTATGTCAATTGCGACAATCCTATAAGCTTCCTAACTCTATCTCGGTGGAGCCTTATACCTAGTATATAGGAAGCTTCACCCATATTTTTCATGGAGAAGTTCTTGCAAAGGTTGGCTTTCATACTTTGCATCAATCCTATATCATTTCCAATGATAAGGATGTCATCTACATACAAGACTAGGAAAACTATCATGCTCCCACTCACTTTCTTATAAACACATGATTCTTTCTCGTTCTTGATGAATCCATATAATCTAATTATCTCATCAAAATAACAATTCTAGCTTCAGGATGCCTGTTTAAGTCCACAAATAGACTTTTGGAGCTTACAAACCAATTTTGAAGTCTCACTGGATACGAAACCCTCTGATTGTTCCATATAGATATCCTCCTCAAGGAATCCATTTAAAAAAGCGGTTTTCACATCCATCTTCCATATCTCATAGTCGTGATATGAAGCAATGGCTAAACGAATCTTAATGAATTTTAGCATGGCTACTGGTGAAAAAAGTTTCCTCATAGTCAATCCCAGGACGTTGAGTGTAACCTTTTGCTACCAGTCAGACCTTAAAGGTTTCCACCTTTCCATCGAGCCCTCGCTTCCTTTTGTAAACCCATTTACATCCTATAGGTTTAACTCATTCAGGAAGTTTAACTAAGTCCCAGACTTGATTGTCATGCATAGAATCCATCTCAGATTTCATGGCTTTCTGCCATTTTCCAGAATCGATATCCAATATCGCTTCCTTATACGTAGTCGGATCTATTTCCTCCAAGATGAGAACATCAAGGCTCGCATCAGATGTTAAAAACAATCTATTAGGAGGCTTTGATATTTTATTCGACTTACGTAGAACTTGTGTTGTAGATCATTCTTCTAATTGGATCTCTGGTTCCATCTCAGGTTCCTTAATTTTGGGATCAAACTCATCAAGTTCAATCTGTCTACAATTCCAACTTTCACTAAAAAAATTACTTTTCAAGAAAAAATGGCAAAACAAACAACAAATATATTTCATTGCTTGGAATCGTAGAATTGATATCCCATGGAATTATCAAGATATCCTACGAACCTACATTTATACCCTCTGGGTGCTAGTTTATCCCGCTGCGCAACTCTAACTTATGTAGGACAACCCCAAATCTTTAAATGCCCAAGGCTTGGATTTCTACCGAACCATATCTGATAGGGGGTCATAGAAACAGCTTTCGATGGAACTTTATTAAGTATATGGGCAGCAATAAGTAAAGCATAACCCCAAAGGTAATAAGGAATATCTGTATAACTCATTATTATTCGCACCATATCCAATAAAGTACAATTTCTACGCTCAGACACACCATTGTGTTGAAGTATTCCTGGTGGGATATATTAGGCAATAATTCCATTCTCCCTTAAATAATTTATGAATTCTTCACTCATGTATTCACCACCTCGATCTGATCTAAGACACTTAATGAATTTACTGGTTCGTTTTTCTATTTTGTTTTAAAAAAATTTAAACTTGTCAAATGTTTCCAACTTATGTTTCATTAGATAGACATATCCATATCTAGACTTATCATCCATAAAAGTCATGAAGTATGTTGAACCATCATGAGCGACATGATTTAATGGACCACACACATCGCTATGTATTAGTTTCAATAAATCTCCAGCACGATGTACAACACCTAGAAATAGGGCCTTTGTCATCTTTCCTTGGATACATGACTCACAAATCAGATAAGGATCTAAGGTAAGATTTTCAATCAAACCATCCTTTATCAATTTGGATAGTCGTCTAACACCTATGTGGCCCAATCTCATATGTCATAATTCAGTATCATTTAATTTAGATTTCCTACTTGTATTTTCCTCTACATTAAAGACATCTCTATATGTTTCCAAAACATAAACCGTTTGATAAAGAACATTCACATTTCAATAAATTATCTTTATTATATAAACATGAAGTTTCATCCTTAATGTTTATTTTATATCCCTCTTTATCTAATATTGACAGTGATATTATTTGTCTGATAAGTGAGGGTATATAATAACAGTCTTGTAAATTTAATTTACAACTATTGGGGAGATCTAAAATAATTGTTCATATGGCTTTAACATCTAATGTCTTGCCATTGCCAACTCTAAACTGGATCTCCCCCTTATTCAGCCTTCTTTTTACCCTCACTTCCTGCAGAGAGTTACAAATATAACTAGGATTGCCAGTGTCTAACACTCATCCATTATTTGCATGTAAGGCTAATGAGATGTCAATAATTGGAAAAATATAAAGCGTACCTCAGGGTCCTGCTTTTCCTATCAGCTCTGGACAGTCATTCTTCCAGTGTCCAGACTTCTTGCAATGTAGACATTGATCATGAGCTATTTACGATTTGTGCCTTTGCGCTTCTTAGAGTTCTTCTTTGTGATATCCTTCTTACCCATCTTTATTTTCTTTGACTTCCTAGAAGTCTTTGAAGAGCCAACTCCACTATGGAGCTATAATGCGAGATTGTCTTTCCTCAAATCATGCTCCGCCGTGCATAACATGTTATGAAGTTCATCGTAGCTAGCTTGCATCGAGTGCATATGGAAGTTTAATACAAAGCCAGCATAAGAACCAGACAAAGATGACAGAATCAAATTATGGCCCAGCCGTTCATCAATCACAATGCCCTATCATTTTAGGTATCGAATCTGGTCGATCATGTTCAAAACATGAATGCTGACAGCTTCTCTATCCTTCAGTTCAACACGAAATAAATCCTTAGATCTTCGATAAAATTCGATCTCTTAATTTGCCTCGAATAATTCCTTTCGTGTTCGCATGATGCTCCAAGCATCCGGTACTTTAATGTACTATCTCAGTAAATCGAGAACCATCGATCCCAAAATGTAGGATTTCACCTTAAGGTTATCATCCTTCCATCTATTAAAAGTTTCCCGCTCTTCTGGAGTGGAGTCAGGATCAATTTCAACAAGTAGTGGATTGACAGTGACATAAGTCAACTTTTCAAACTCCAAGACAAGGCATATGTTCATTTCTCATTCGAAATAGTTCTCGGCTCCTTTTAGTTTATTGGTATCCAAAAGTTTCATCAATGGATTAGCGGCAACCATCTACAAGATAATATTTTAAATAGTAGCAGAACAATTTTCATTTCAAAATAATAAAACTAATTGATTATGAAATTTTATATTTATTAGTGCCATCCCACTACCTTACGTAATTTTGTAATCCCCCTTAACAGAAAAATAGAAACTTGACTATTAAAATTTCATAGCGGGAAGTGGATCCCATGACGTTTACTCCAACCTCATACTAATGGAGATATTGGCCTTTATAAACTCATTAGGTAGACCTCCACTGTCAATCACTTCATGTGACTCATAGTTTGGTGGTCCTGAACCCTTTCTTATTCTCACGCTAATGACAATATTGGATTAAGACGTGCTCTAGTGTATAATTGTCAATATGCACTAATGAGCTTCGTATGTACACCCTCACACTAATGATGATATTGGGTTACTACGTTAACCCATCACGCTACATCCAATATTTCACTGGAGCGACCTAAGTTCCGAGCACTTATACCCTCACACTAACGAAGATATTGGATATAAGTAGTAAGAACTTATTAATCTCCGTATTGACAAGACAGACCTTCCAATAATGCTCCAACATTACTAATACTATTTCTTAAATAAAGTAATCACCTAATCACGAGAGATTTATGACAATCGAGTCACTAATTTAATTAAGTCAATTCAAAATTTTAATTTAAAACATGCAATAGATATCCAATATGACTTATGCATAATTAAATTAAAATAAAGTGGCATAAATTCAGATACATGTCTAACGTGCAACATGTGTTGTGTGGTTAAGTCTTGTTACTGATACCATTCTGTTGGGGCAGATGTGGAACCCCTAGGGTCGGATCGGTTCCCAGCGCATCGGAAATGGGTCTAACCCATGGATATCAAGTATGAGTGTAATTTTAAAATATTTAATGAAATACTATATTCCATTACGAGTGTATAGGAAAACACCGGGGCTGAATCGGAGTCCGGAAACTCCAGAACGAGATGAAATAAAATTGAACGCGCGTAACGCGTGACGTGCACACATTGGGCCCACACAACATAGACGAATTTGTTTTTAAAATTTCAAATGATCAGCCCTTTAGCTCTCTAGAAATAGAGAGCTGAAGGCAATAGGGTTTTCAACCCTAATTGCTTCTAACCTTCTCTAAATATTTTCAAAATACCCAAAATTAATTTTAACATCAAAACCAACATCAACACATGTCATAGAACAAAAATCAAGTTTTTTAAAATATCAAATATTTTTACTAAAACATAAATTTAATCTAATTACGCACTTGCGTAAATTTTGAATCCAAAACACAAACCAAATTAGAATCTCACAATGAAATGACTCGTGAATAATTCTAGGTCACCTAAAGGTGGTCAAATGATTATAGAATGGTAGTTTTAGCTCTAAGCTATTATCTAGAGTTCCAAACTCTAATTATATATCTATATCTAACATAAATATTTTGACCCAATTACAAGCATATTGTGTTTATACATACATTCTCACTCTCAAGTAGTCGAAAGACTTCATGGTTTGATAATCTCCGTAATTTTCTTCAGCCTAACATCATTTCATACAAAAAAGAACTCATTTTCGAAGGATTACTACAAAATACTCAGCACCACCACCAATTAGGACAAATGAAGAACTCTTGTAATAGATTGATGAGCTAGGGTTGAGAAAGGTTACTGAACTTGATGATGATGAGAATAATAACTGTCAAACATGTAAGCATTCTAGGTGGAAGAAAATAAGTATCTTCTAGGATTTATAGTACTGGAAATCTAATTTGATCAGATATAATCTCGATGTGATGCACATTGAGAAAAATATATTCAGAAATGTGTTCAACACTGTAATGGATATGAAGGAAAATACTAAAGATATTTCCAAAGCAATGGAATCACAATGTTATAGTGCAACCGACTCGATTTTCAATTACATGCGGAGTCCGGGAAGTATCCTAGAGCATGTTACACATTGGATAAAAATTAGAAAGGAGTTTTATGCAAATATTTAACATAACTCAAGTCCATAGACGATTATGTTTCAAATATGGGACGATGTGTGGATATGAGAAAGTATAAGTTATTTGGGATGAAGAGTCTCGATTGCCATGTGTTTATGCAAATGTTAATACCAATTGAATTCCATGAATGACTTCCAAGTCATGTTTGACAGACACTTATAGAGTTAAGTTTATTTCTCAAAGAGTTAACATCATGTGCCGTTAAAGTGGCATCGATTGAAAGAATTGAAGAAGAGATCCCAATCATTTTGTGCAAACTAGAGCGTATTTTCTCTCTAACCTTCTTCGATTCTATAGAACATCTTCCGGTATATCTGTCGTATGTGACCGGCGTAAACACACACGTATAACGCAAGCGCACATATCGTTCAAGTAGTATAAAAATATCGATCCCACGAGGACTTAATTCCTACTGTTGTTATTAATTGTTGAATCTATTTATTTACAAATATCTAATTAAATAGAGAAGAGAATGATTGTTTGATTGGTTGAATGTGGTTTTCCTTAATTAAAATAAATAAAATTTAAAAAAAAAGAAAATACTAAGGAAAATAACAAAAGACTCAAAGATCTAGGGTTGTGAATCTTTCTAATATCTTTTAAAAGATGAAGTGATTATTTTATGTTTGTATAATAAATTGGTTTACTAACCTGGAACACGAAATTATGCGAAAGCCTCGGTCGATGGTCAGACGCAAATACTCAGTTTAACCCAATTGAACCATATGTCTATGTCAACCAAATTACCTGGATTCATTAAGTTTAAGTTACAATTATGGCTACCCCCACCCGACAGGTATATGTCTATCCTGTAAGGAAATCTATTAAAGGGTTATCTATCCTCAAGAAAGATCGTGGGCTATTAAGTCTAAGGCTGAAACCTAAAATTACTTTGTCATGTTTATTTTAGATTTACCACATCAATCTTATTGGTGATCAGACAACAAGAAGCATTAAGCTTAAGACTAAATAAGTAAACCTTTAAATTACCCAAACTATAAAATAACCCCTTATAAATCGGTGATATTGGATTTCATCACAACCCCAGATAACTGGCTTAGTTACGACACATATTTACGGGGTAGTAAAAACTTAAATAAAATAAAAGACATAAAGTAAATGCTGAAATAAAATACTGAAAATTAAATGCTGAAAAGTAAATGCTGAAAGTACATTACTGAAAAGTAAATAAAGTAAAAGTACAATAAAAGAAAAGGCTGAGGTAAAATGATCCACTTTTATTACTTCTATTTTAGATGTCTCCCTTAATATAATATATTAACTTTGCATGATAATTACCAACCAGCCATATAGGCGGTATCCAGATTAAGTCAAATTAGTAATTATTTTCCAACTGACCAATCAGACGGTATCCAGTTTAGTCAGGTTAAAACCAATTTAAATAATTACCAACCGACCAATATGGCGGTATGCTCGTTAAGTCAGGTTTTAACTAGTTTATATATTATAATTAAGGGAGATTAATCTAAATATTAGTAATAAAAGTTTTACCTTTTACCCAGAAAAGGGGAGTTACCTCATCATTACTGAAAAGTAAAAACTAAAAATTACTGAAAGAAAAGTACTGTGCGTAAAAGTAAATTGCAGAAAGTAAAAACTGAAAAGTAAAGAAAAGAAAGTGCGAAAGCGGAAATTAATTACTGAAAGCTGTAAATAAACAAACAAGATACAATCTTCTTAGTATTCTTAAGGAATTCCTTAGAAGAAAGTATGAATTTACAAATGAAATGGCTTGGTATTTATAGGCAAAATTTTGCCTCCATCAAATCATCCACCAAATCCATTATTAATTGCTCCACCAAATCCATTATTAATTGCTCCATTAATTGCTTATCATGTTTGGTGGTGATTTGCTAATTTTTATTATTTATTTAATAATTTATTTTTTGCTTTGAAAATGATTGAAAATGACTATAATAATTACACACAACACACTTCTGGATGGTTCATCAATTTTGGGCATGAAATATTCAGAATTAGAAATTATTTTGTCTTTTAAAGTTGTAGATCTTTGCGTCTTCTTTAATCTGGAACTTGAATAAGCTCAATCCGATATCGGAGTAAAAAGGTATGCCTAAAATACGACAGATGCGCAAAATTGGAATTTCCAAAACTGCACTTCGTTGAAACGCCCTTTCAAGTTTCCAATCTCCAAAATTAATATGTCAAGTCCAATTTTTGCCCTTATTTGACCCACATTTCATCCTAAATGATTTCATTGTGTCCCAATATTATTTTATCTGCAAAATAAACTAAAACACATCAAAACGTTCATCAAACCAGAGAAACTAAACAAAATATTAAGTAAAAAGGGGTGGTAAATATTGATATATTTTTCGCTCATCACACCCCAAAATCTAACATTTTTGCTAGTCCTCGAGCAAAACAACAAAATAAAATACAAGAAACAATTAAAATTAAACTAAGCCACTTTCGTAGGGATCACGGTTGCATTTAGCGTATGCAACAAGCCTTTAAACCCCTAGATGTCCCTAGTGGACAAGTTATAGTCTCGTGAGGGCTTACAGCAACGATACCCACAAACGTTTTACAAAAGAAAAAAATATAATAAAACTAATGCACACAAAAGCAAAAAGACAAGAGAAAAGAGAATAAAGAAGTTAGTGACTAACAGATGAAACATCTAATCCAAGTCAATAGTTGTTTTGTTTCATTCTAAATTTCCGAATAAGTAAAATCTCTGATTACTTTTACCATTCTCCATATACACAGTCGAAAAAATATTAATCAACTCATTTTTGCCCACAACAGTCACAAATGCAGTTGATAAGAGAGTAATATTTTTGTCCTAAAGTTTTATCAGAATTCACATCTTTTTGCAGCAATGGAATAATTTTTCTGATTTTTTCTGTTTTTTTATTCTTTGATTTTT
The DNA here is from genome assembly GCA_019454045.1 of Zanthoxylum bungeanum. NCBI lineage: Eukaryota > Viridiplantae > Streptophyta > Magnoliopsida > Sapindales > Rutaceae > Zanthoxylum > Zanthoxylum bungeanum. The sequence goes on from SKCR01032375.1 coordinate 17,141, forward strand.
GAATTTTTTTTATTTATATACAATATCTTCCATCTATGTAGCGAGTGTTGGGTCGGTGGCTCCCAAACCAGTTGGCTTTAGGGCACCAGGTGTTAAGACACCCCTACAGACTTAATTACTCAGACTTCAGATATATATATTTTTGCAGCATCTTTGATCCATGTAGCGAGCTTGGGCCAGTGACTCCTAAACAGTTGGCTTTAGGGCACTAGGTGTTAAAAACCCTTACAGACTTAATAACTCGGATCTCAGATTTTTTTTTACTCCATCACTTTTTGAGATGCTTCCTCCAATTAAAATAGAGCACTGAATATTACAAACTTTTCAATTTTAGCTCATGTCCGTATGTTACAATGCATGTTGATAATATCTGCTAACTGAGCATATGAAGATCCATTTTAGTCAGTTTTATGGAGAATTTACAAATTAAATAATTTAAAATGAAATAAACAAAAACTAACTTGTTTCAAAAATGGTTTGAGATACGTCCCAGGAATGGAAATTCCTTACACAAACATCTCTTACCAATTTCACCTTTTTAGTCAAAATAAAAACACAAAAACACAAATATTTTTGTAATTTTTGAAAAATTTCAATTTGTTTTTGTATTTTTCAAAAAATTTTGGACTAAAAATAAAAACAACACACAAACTAAAAACAAGGTACTGATCAACTAATTCCCTCCCCCAAACCTAAATGAGACATTGTCCCCAATGTCTTAAACAGTAGAAGAAGAGTTTAGAAGATAATACCTGGTTAGCTGAAATTCTACAGGAAATTAAAGGTTAAGATCCAGATTAATCCGACGCCTCTTACCACGATCGTCCTCAGACCAATTTATCTTTGAAAGGATAGGGTCAACTTGTGGTTCATAGGCTAAGAGTTGGTCTATTAGATCTGGAGCAGTTCTGGCAGTATAAAGGAGTTCTTTCATAGGTTTTGACACGAACCCATTTCTTCGAGCATCATCAAGAAACACACAAAGAAAATCATAAAATCCATCAACGTTAAACAACCAATTGGTTTCTGGTGTATGTTCAAGTTCGCCCAAGATAGCACTATAAAAATTTCCTCCAATGTGCCCAAGCCACCTGGCAAAGCAATAAAAGCATCAGCATGGTTAATCATTTCTACCAACGTTCAGACATACCTGGCATGATCAGTTCATCTCCGTTTGATGGTCCAATAATATTGCCTCGCCAAAGGTTTTGGAATGATTCCCAAAACGTGACTGCCTCCTTCCTGTACGGCTTTGAAACGATCCCCATAAGTCTAAGATTGCCTCGCCATATACTAAGTGCATATTCCTTGTAGCTAAGACTCGACCCAATTCATGTGCTACGTATTGTGGCTTAACACCAACACTAGTTCCGCAAAACACACAGATGTTTTCAACTCGTCTTCTTGAAGTGGCTTCCATGTTTTACTCTAGATGTCTTCAAAAGTGCAATGATGAGCTGAATTTATAACACCTGAAAAGGGTGAGTAAAATAATAGCACTAGTACCTGCCAAATGACAATTATTAGTTAATAGTAAAATAAATCGTGATAGTCAAAAGGTCTGGATCCTGTCGGAGAAAAGAAAATAAAAAAACAACAAAAAATTACAATTATTAGGAAAAGACAAAGAGATATAATATTTACAAGAAAAGTAGCGGCTTGATTGATGTCTATGCGTCAGGGACAAGCTTCCCATCCAATTTTCTTATAAATTGGCAAACAAGGTCTTTTTGAGTCAGATTCCCGAGACTTAACTGTTGTCTTTCTTTTTGAAATTGTGTATGTAATTTGCGAATGGCTATATGAACATATCTACTGGATGCGTCTCACGAGTCGAAGATATATTATCTACAGACTCCTTACTCAAGCCATCCCTAATGAATTTAGTTTTATCTTCGCGATTATCAGACACCATTCCTAAATAACGACAACGAGTATTGCAATTCCAGCCTGCACATTTGTAACAAACACCCATTTGCTTAGCTCTATGTTTCTTTGCATAGGTGCTTCTTCTAAAACCAGGCATATGTGAAATAAAAGAGTCAGAAGACTCACCTGCCAATCGGACCCGTGCTTCAATTACCCAACGAATATCATTAGGAACACCATGGATCGTTAGTAATCTCATCTGTTCTAAGCGAGTTTTGTAGACTTTCATCATAGACTTTTGAGGGAGAGAAGGAAATTACTTGTGAAGTTTTGCGAGAACTTCTTCCATCCTGAAATGTCTTAATCTGCAAAAAAAAAACACACACCAAATTAAATCACACCAAATCACAATATATACACAAATTGCATGGGTTGCCTCCATGCTAGTGCTAAGTTTAAAGTCGTCACCTAGACGTGACTTCTCGATTGTTAGGCTGGATCTGAAAGTGTGACACTTTCTTTTTGTCGCTCAAACGATTCTCCCCCAGTAGTGATGACACGCTGACTGTTAACCTTGAATGTTTCGTTGGTGTTGGGATCCAGTAACTCAACAGCTCCATATGGTAAAACCTGAGTGATCACAAATGGACCTGACCACTTTGATTTCAACTTCCAGGGAAAAGTTTCAACCGTGAATTGTACAATAACACTTGCTGCCTTGGTTCCAACTGTCTCTGTGCACTATTTTTCGATCATGCCATTTCTTGGTCTTTTCTTTGTACAATCTGGCATTCTCATAAGCCTGTAAGCGAAATTCCTCCAATTCGTTGAGTTGGTGAAGTCATTCTCTCTTGCAGCTTGTGAATCAAGATTTAACTTCTTCAGTGCCCAGTACGCCTTGTGTTCAAGCTCAACTGGCAGATGGCACGCTTTTCCAAACACCAATCGATATGGGGACATACCAATGGGTGTCTTGTAAGCTGTTCGGTAGGCCCATAATGCATCATCTAATTTTGTAGACCAATCTTTCCTTGTTGATCCAACAGTTATCTCCAAGATTCTTTTGATTTCCCTGTTTGAAACTTCAACCTGTCCGTTTGACTATGGATGGTAAGCAGTGGCAACCTTGTGAGTAACTCCATATTTGGATAGGAGTGCATCAAAGTATCTGTTACAGAAATTTGAGCCACCATCACTGATAATTTCCCGAGGTGTTTCGCGAACAGAGTGAAAATATTCTTTTTCAGGAATTGATCACCACTTTTGAATCATTGGATAGTAGTGAATTGCTTCAACCCATTTGGAGATGTAGTCTACAGCAACCAAGATGTACAGGTTTCCGAATGATGGAACAAAGGGTCCCATGAAATCTATACCCCACACATCGAATATCTCCACTTCCAGAATGTTTTGCAATGATCCTTCATTTCTCTTCGAAATATTCCCATTCTCTGGCACCTGTCACATTGAAGAGCAAAAAGAAGCATCTTTAAAAAGAGTGGGCCAGAACAAACCTGATTGTAGGACTTTGGCTGCATTTTTGTTTCCGCTGAAGTGTCCGCCATACAGTGATGAATGACAGTGCTGCAAAACACTGTTGACCTCCTCTTGTGGAACACACCATCTCAATAATTGATCAACACACCGTTTGAACAGGTACGGCTCATCCCAGACATAGTGCTTGACTTTTTTGAATAATTTCTTCCGTTGCTGAGTTGTCCATTCCAACGGCCATCTTCCTGACACAATATAGTTGACATAGTCAGCATACCAAGGGGAATCTTGTTGTTTCATGGCAAACAACTGTTCATTTGGAAAAGTTTCTTTGATTAACATATCTTTGCCAGCTGTTTCTCCATTCTCGAGCCTTGATAGATGATCTGCCACTTGGTTTTCTGTCCATTTCCTGTCTTGATCTCCACGTCAAATTCTTGCAGAAGAAGTATCCAACGGATCAATCTGGGTTTGGCATCTTTCTTCATGATCAAGTATTTGATTGCTGAATGATCTATGTAGACCACCGCTTTGGGACTCAGCAGATAGGAGCAGAATTTGTCAAAAGCGTACACAACTGCAAACAACTCCTTTTCAGTGGTTGTGTAGTTGAGTTGAGCTTCATTCAAAGTTCTGCTGGAGTAGTAAATGGTGTGAAAAATATTTGCTTTGCGTTGTCCCAAAACTGCACCTACAACAAAATCACTAGCATCACATATTACTTCAAATGGAAGGGTCCAGTCTGGTGCTACAATGATGGGGGCAGAAATAAGCTTTTGTTTTAAGATCTCAAAAGCTTACTGGCATTCTTTGGTGAAGTTGAAAGGCACATCATTCTCCAGAAGATTGCACAGAGGTTTAGCAATCTTGGAAAAGTCTTGATAAATCTCCTGTAAAAACCCGCATGTCCAAGAAAACTCCGAATCCCTTTTACATATGTCGGCAGAGGTAGTTTTTCAATTGTTTCAATCTTTGCTTTATCTACCTCGATTCCTTTTTGTGAGATCGGGTGTCCAAGAACAATGCCCTCAGTACCATGAAATGACATTTCTCCCAATTGAGCACCAGTTTGTATCTTCGCACATTGTAACACTTGTTCTAAATTTTGCAAGTAGTAGTCAAAGAATCTCCAAACACAGAAAAATCATCCATAAAAACCTCCATACTCTGCTCAGCATGGAGGAGAAG
>SKCR01032376.1:0-21644 GCA_019454045.1 Zanthoxylum bungeanum
AAGATACAATTGATTTGACGATTGACGCGACTAGCGATTTGACGCTTGATGTGACTCGCGTGCCGCGCTCGAATTCGAAATGCGAATGCGCTCGCAATCACTCTCGGGCTCGGGTTCGCTAATTCCAAATTAACGAATTTTCCGTCGCGTCGTAATTAAGTGATTACGCCTAGCGAATTCACTATTCACGTCGCTAACGAATAATTCTAAATTAATTCGTTCGCCCGAATTAAAATCTAATTTTAATTCCGCGTCGAAATCCAATTCGATTAATATATCAAATATATTAATTTTATCGATTAATTCCAAATTAATCGTTCTCTCTTTTAACGATATTTTATCCGAGATAAAATATCTCCGCAATTAATCCCAGATTAATTTTCTCTCTCATCGAATTAATCCCAGATTAATTCTATCTCTCTCTTCTAATTAATCCCAGATTAATCAAAGTGCGAGTAATACGTCATCGGTGAATCTTCAGGAACCGACCCATGAGATCTCCGATATGTTGGCAGTAAATACGATCGTCGGACTGTCCGAACACGTAAGTACCTCGTACTACGTTTATATCGACTTACAAGACAAGGTTAGCCTCTAGCAAAACGCCATGCCTACCCATTCTCCAGAAATATTCTTACAGGAATATATAGATCTGTATCAAGCGTAGTATACCGTAGTATTGTGTATATCGGCCTAGTATCGGATAATCACGTGCTAGGGGCTGGGCTGGATAAGTGTCTGCCCCGTCCGAAGCACATGTCGGATGTCTGGTAACATAGTCTCTATAATCGGATATACATGACCTGGTCACAATATCCCGATTGGTTGCGCAACACTCAAGAGCACTAGTACCGTATCCTGCGTGACATCAACTCCAATATGACTGAAGTGACACTTCCGTCTCGACATCACACCCAATACACTACGACTCTCTGATAAACGCAGAAGCGGTGTACACATAACCGATTAAAGCCCTGTACCACCAAGACCAAAGTCTACCGATTATCGCAAGTATTAGCGATGCAAGTCTCAGGTTAAGACTATACACACCTACCTCGATTTCGGCCTCCCATAGACACATAGTCATAATACCAATGGATTCCGAGGGGTCTATCCAGAGCGAAGCTGTTTCCCGTACCATCGGTGAAACACAACCTCCTATCGCACTTGCATAAGTATCCAATACTTATATATATGAGAACTATGCCGTTGTGCCCTCACAACGCGCACAAGTGCAATACTAGCCTATTCCGCATTATCGATGTCCAGTCTCGATAATACTTCGGCTGGGATATTTAATTATTAATCCTTCGGGGATGATACTGTCTCATATCATCTCAATCCAGGAACTAATCATATGGACCTCTCTTCATTTATACATCTATGGTGATCTAATCACAAATTATGAGAGTGCAATTTCCTTGTCACATAGTTAATTTGTACAACAACACCGTGATCTGTACAAATAGTGACGCTATGGGTCATATTATCCAACAGAAGGTTATCTGGTATACCGATGCAAGTTTCCAAACCGACAAGGATGACTACACAGTCGCAATCCGGGTACATTTTTTGTTTGAATAACGGAGCAGTGAGCTGGAAATCTTCCAAGCAAGATACTGTTGCCGATTCAACAACAGAAGCGGAGTACATCGCTGCATTGAAGCAGAAAATGAGGCAGTTTGGATCCGAAAGTTCCTAATCGGATTAGAGAGTAGTTCCGTTAGCAGCTGAGCCGTTCCATTGTATTGTGACAATAACGGGGCTATAGCGCAGGCTAAGGAACCAAGGTCTCATCAACGGTCCAAGCATGTTCTTCGACGTTACCATCTGATTCGTGAGATTATACATCGTGGCGATGTAAAGGTCGAGAAGGTCACCTCAGATGACAACATTGCAGATCCGCTGACGAAGGCTGTTCTTCAGCAAGTTTTGAACGACACATACATATTCGGGCATTAGATGCTTGAGTGACTGGCTATAGGCCAAGTGGGAGATTGTTAGACATTATGTCCCATAGCGTCACTGTTTGTAAATGATATCGTATTATTGTACAAAATTAACTATGTGATAATGAAATTGCCTTTTGCCGTTTTGTAATGTTATTACTTTGATATATAAATGGCGAAAGTCCATATGATTAATACCGGATTGAGATGATATGAGACAGTATCAATCCATAAAGGTTTAATCATTAAATATCCCTAGTCGGAGTATTATCGAGATCGGACATCGATAATGCGGAATAGACTAGTATTGCGTTTGTGCACGTTGTGAGGGCACAACGGCATAGTTCTCATATATTTAAGTATTGGATACTTATGCAAGTGCGATAGGAGGTTGTTTTTACCGATGGTACGGAAAACAGCTTCGCTCTGGATAGACCCCGCGGAATCCCATTGGTAGTATGTCTGCGTGTCTATGGGAGGCCGCATCAGGGTAGGTGTATATGGTCTTAACTTGAGACTTACATCGCTAGTACTTGCGACAATCGGTAAACTTTGGTTTTGGTGGTTGGGGACCTTAACCGGTTCTGTGTACACCTCTTCTGGGTTTATCGAGAATCGTAGTGTACTGGATGTGATGTCGAGATGGAAGTATCACTTCAGACATATGGAGGTGATGATCACGCAGGATACAGAACTAGTTCTCTATAAAAGGTTGCAACCGTCAGGACAATATGACCAGGTCAGGATTGTCCGATTTAAAGAGACTAGTTGCTTGATGTCCGATATATGTTTCGTACGGGGCAGACACATCTCCAGCCCCAGGCCTAACATGTGATCGTCCGATACTGGATCGATGTACGCAATACTACGGTATACTACGCTTGATATAGATCTTATATTCCTATAAGAATATTTCTGGAGAATTGGGTAGGCATGGCGCTTTGCTAGAAGCCAACCTTGTCTTGTGAATCGGTAAGAACGTAGTACGAGGTACGTACGTGTTCGGATTATCCGACGACTGTATTTACTGCCAAAATATCCGGAGATCTCTGGGTCGCTTCCTGAAGATTCACCTATGATATTTGATTCGGACTTAATTAATCTTGGATTAATTGCGGAGAAACTTTATCTTGGATAAAGTGCCTTATTTAAAGAGAGAACGATTAATTTGGAATTAATCGATAAAATTATTATATTCGATATAATAATCGAAATTCGATTTCGACGCGAAATTAAAATTAGATTTTAATTCGGGCATACGAGTTAATTTAGAATTAATTCGTTAGCGACGTAAATAATAATTTCGCCAGGCGCAATTATTTATTTAAATTCGATTTAATTAACGTCGCGACGTAAGTTCTGTATTTCAGAAATATCGAACCCGAACGCGTGAGTGCACGTGGGCCCACTTTCATTTGGAAACGTGTGGGGCCCACATGACACATGTCATTATATGCATTATTTAATGGTTAATGCATTGAATGGTGATAGTGTACAATACACTCAATGGTTATGCATGGAGTTTGAGTGTTTGACACTCTAAGCCATTGCATGATTTGTGTCATAAGTTTATTATTAATTTAATAAATATTATGGCATAAATATAAATTGATTTTTGGTAACAAAAATCAATTACACAAAAAAAACTCTCCTCTCTCTCTCACAATGCCGTGAACTCCAAAGGGCAAAGAAGATTGGATTTTCTTTTCTCCATTGTTGCTAGCACATTGAAGGATCAAAGGAGGTGATAGGGAAACCATCAAAGAGCTTGGAATACACAAGCTTGGAGCTTCAACTCTTCTTCCTCCCTTGGCCGAAACTTGAAGCTTGGAGATTCAAAGATTTCTTCATCACTTCTCATCACAAAAGCTTTGTAAGTATGATTCCGCCATACTTCATCTTTTAATATATATTCATTGTTGTATTTCATATGCTTAATCTTTCCATGGGACATATTATAGAAACCAACAATTGCTGCATCCCTCACGTATCCCTCACATTACGCCACATGCTGCCTCCCTCAAGTATCTCTTACATATCAACGCCTAAAGCCTGCCAACAACGCAACCCACTCACGCCACTGACCTGCACCCTCCACACGCCTAGCCTGCCTTCACCTTGCCCTCACATTACCCCACTCACACAATCTGCCCTCACCAGCCCTCTTTCACGTGTTAGCCTTCAACACGTCTCACTCAAGCCAACTCATTAATCCACACACATCAACAGCACTCAGATCTCTCACATAACCTCTCGCAATTCACATTCAAACAGTAAACAAACTGAGCCCACTACCTTCAATGTAGCCCTCTCTTTGACCACAAATACAGCCCATAAATCACCCACACTGCACCCTAAAACAACCCAGAAAATACATAAAAAAACTGCCCCAAAAACAGTGACAAAACCACAACCCCAAACCCTCTAAAAACCGCAAAAACAGTGGCCTAAATTATCTTAAAATAATGACCAGAAAACACAGTGAAAATAGCAACAAAACGGAGTGAAAATAGCAGCCCAAACATAGAGTAAAAAAGTTGAACCAATGAATCGGAAGAGTTTCGGAGCATTCACCCTTCCGACAGCCGTGTAACGTGCTTTCGAGAGACGACAAAAGAGGTTAGACCCGAGGGCACCTTCTTTATTTATTATCTTTCGTTTTTTTTTATTTATTTTAATACATTATCACATGAGAGTCGTTTGTTGATGCATGATGTGAATTTCAGATGAACGGAATGTCTGTTCTCTTTTATGGTATATCGGATGGAAACTCAGACGTAAATCCTGTAGCCGAATCCGAATGGACGGTATTGCGGTTTTCACTCGGGATATAATGCCACGTACTACTTAAGAGACAAACGTATTTCGTTTCATCCAATCTTGTATTTGAGTATGAGGTAGTTAGTAGATTATTTATTTATTTAGCATGATTAAGTTGCTAGTACGTTATTTATTATTAAAGCATGATTTAGTCTAGTATACTGTTGGTCTTTAAATATGATTTAGTTGTTTATCTTAAGCATGATTAATTATTTATTTTGCGTTGGGAATATGCATTATGTTTAGGTTGTTATTTGTCTTCCGCATTATATGGTTGAAGTATGTCCATGAGATTGTCGTGTGTTCTTGTATGTTTGTCGTTATGATGACTTACTTTTCAAGCATGCAAACTTAGACATTGGATTTACTTTGATGAATGCGGACTAGATATAAGTTTCCTTTGAGGATACATGTTCAGTAGATTCGGTTAGTTTATTGCATAAATCATATCATTACAAGTGACATAAGTAAGGGACCATTCCGAACCCAACGGTTTGAGGTCTTCCCTTGCGAGGGGTGAGTGCGGCCTTAAATCACATTTTCCTGGTTCACACTGGGTGGCGACTCCATGTTATTTCTCTGATTTAGTTCCCCCGCGGGCTATTTCGTACTCCTAACTAGGCCGCGAGCTTAGAACAGCATTGCCGATTTCTGTGTCCTACAGTCTGGCGACTCCACTGGGGATAGAGAATGAGCCCCGAAATAATGTCTTGTAATGTTTGTGATTTGTGCTTTAGTTAAACGTGTCTATAGTGGGTTGAAGGGGTTTAATCAAAGGTATTTTTAAGGCTAGGTGATGGTTTGGTGTCTTCCTTCATTCACTACCTTTCTATAAGGAAAAGTTGTGAAGGCACCTAGATAATCATTACCTGTAGCTCGCTGTGATGGACTAATTTAGAGGACTCGTTGTTTATTCCTGTCACCAAGCGATAACAGCCTAAGAGGCTTGGGTATTTAAGAGAGTTCGCTCCACCCTCCCTCTGGGGAATCTATAACGGGAAATCCATTTGACAGTCAGTCACTCATCTTAACTCATTGGCATGTACCGTAAGGTATAAAAAAGGTGCGCTCACTTGGTCGCTTGAACCCTTGAGTGGGGAGTCCTAGTTGTGGGAAATCCTTCGTCAACGAGAGCCTTTGTATGTACTCCTGTAAACCCACATGAGAACCTTAGTCGTAGAACTAATAGAAATTATTTATTTTTTGTTTATGTTTTGGACCGTCGTCACTTGGATCGAGTTGGACCTTTTGTCAAAAGATGTGTACTTGTTGGGCCATTTAAACTGGGACGAGTTCGTGTCCTTTGACAGTTGGGCCAAAAGCTTATAAAATGCCAATGTGCCATTTTATGTGTAGGCTACTTATCATTTGAAGTTGTTTAGCCATGTTATCGTAAAGTGTAAACCTGTTGGGCCTTTTCAACTGTGACAAGTTTTCGCCGCGCAATAATGTGGTTGAACACTTTAAAATGATAATGGGCCAATTAGTATAAAATTTTTATGAGCTTATATATTACATGCATTGCACGCATACGCACTGACACACGATCTTAAAAGAGACACCATAGATTCCCGTTGGGTTAGGGAAGAAGGGAGACTAATCAAAAGGCCGTCAGTAAACATGAGTGAAACTGTCAATGAGGGGTCTCGCATGGATCAGATTGAAGCCAATCTCACCAAGGTTACTGAACAACTGCAAGCTCTGACTGCTTCCGTGTCTAATATAGCTATACCCCGCGCTGCGGGAGGATCTGAAAATGAGAGGCGTAAAGGCCCACCAAGTGGATTGAATGATGATGCTCATGTGTTTGATGATGATATGGCCGAATATGCCACTGGGAGAATAGCCGGGTCTCAGGCTGAGATATAGAGGTTTCATGATCAGATGGAGTCGGTTACCCGTAAACTGAAGGGGAAACATGAGGACTTGGTGGATTATGAGGCGATGACCTTCGAGGAGCAGCTGCCAGCTCAGTTTAAAATGCCCGACATTACCAAATTTAATGGAAATGGAGACTTGATGGTCCATCTGCGGAAATATGTCTCGGTGATGAGTTCAGTGGGCTTGTCACAGTGCCAAGTCCAAAAGATGTTTGGGATGTCACTCAATGGAGCACATGTGGTGGTATCACAGCCTTGAGAAAAAGGTTAAGGAAGATTGGAGGGAACTGGCTGAGGCTTTTCTGAAACAGTATGTTACAGACTTGGAGATTGACTTGTCGCTCCATGACTTGGAAAACACCAAACAGAAGCCGAAAGAGAGCTTCAAGGATTATGTGGATCGCTGGAGAAGCCAGCTTTTGAAGATGCAGACTCGGCCTTCAGAGAAAGACCAGATCAAGATGATCATTAAGGGCACTAAGCCCTCAATTTACGGCAAGTTGAAGAGGATGACCTCCATGATTGCAGATTTCCGACAGTTGAGGGAAACTGTCATGGACATTGAAGAGGAAGAATCTGAGAACAGAAAGTTTTATTGCCAGAATATAAGGACATTTGAGGGGCATTCTGAGACCAAGCCCGCTACTGCCGAGGATACTGCCATCGGAAATAGGCAATTCTCCAACCTTGGTAAACCTCTATCAAAGGTGTTTGAAAAGCTGAAGATGCAAGGGCTCCTAAAACCCTTAGAACCTAAACCACTTCCAAACCCTGTGCCACATTACCTTGACTTGAACTTATACTGTTACTTCGACCAACAAAAGGGTCACGAAACTGACAACTGCCCCCGCCTTAGGCACGAGATCCAAGACCTCATTGACACCTATAAAATACCCGACCCAGAGAAAGAACAACCAAACACATACCATAACCCCTTGCCTAACTACCACTCTGTTCCACTACCCACATACATGATCAACTCTGGCTTGCCCGAAACCTTTGTCCTCCAAACCCTCAACCACCAAGCTGCTTACATGGGGATAGGGGATGACAACGATGAATAACCATAGGCCGAGGAAGAAGGCAATGCTGTGATTGACGAAGTTTTTCCTCCTAGTTTATTTGATCCTGTATTTTTAATGACATTGATTTTGTCTATTTGTTCGAACCTTTTTAATGATAATAAAGACGTTCATTTCACTGACTTGCCTGAGTCTCTTCCTTTCAACCTGCAACATGAGTATATTGACAAAAGCATTCAACACTAGTACTATGATACTCAGCGATGTTTAGAACACGGGGAATCCTCGGAAGAATCAAGCAGAAAAGACAGGCTAGCCATTAAGTAATGAGAAATGGGGCAGTGAGACTGTCAGATTTTGAAGGGAATGAGTTCACCGAGTAGTACTTTGCTTGAGGAAGGGAAGACCGAGCAGTCACCAAGAGAATTGGCAGAAGACCTAACCCAACAGAATAGGAAATTCATTCATACATGCATGCATACATGTAAGGCATTTGCATTCTTTTTGTGTTTTGTTTTTTGTATTCATAGGTTTCAACGGAGAAAAAGAAAGCGGGAAATGCAAGCCAACCAGAAGTAGCAACAGTACAGTGTCATGGGGTTGAGGCCCACGACAGTTTCAAGAAGGAATCCCAGGGTTGAGGCCCATATCAGTATAAGTTTCAGGAATGGATCCCAGGGGGTGAAGCCTACATTATCAGCAGTAGAAAGGAAGAATTTCGTGGAGTGAGTGAAAAAAAAAATGAGAGAAGTCTTTGATAGTTAGGCATATGTCCGGTGATGACATTGTTTGCTACAAGAAGAAACCTTAGAAACGATAAGTGCGAGATGTGCTCTCGTCCGGTATTCTGAATTGATTGATCTCGGCTAGATTCAGAAGCACTTAATTACTGGATCTCAACAGTGGAAGCCTGAGTGTTGGCAAGATGACTAGTTAGAGAGAAGATGGATCAGTGAATGACCGTTTGCCTGGATGTCCACCCTGGTTTACTAATGCTACGATATATGATATGGTCGGAAACAAAGAAAAAGTCTTTGTAATGAAAAGAAAAGAAAAATAGACTGCCTATAACCGATAAGCGTGAAGCTACCCATGGGCGAGTATTAGGACCACCATGAGGAGAAATGCTACCTTAAAGGGTAGGTGTGTCAAAGAAAGAAAAAGAAAAAAAAGTAAAAATGAATGAAAAGAAAAGAAAAAAAAAGTTCAAAATGAAGAAAGAGACAAGAAAAAAGAAGAAGACCATATCATGTTGAGTATAACGAAGTAATCACAGAGTGTAATCAAGACATCTAGATTGGTTAGACCCAGTGGTCCGATTCTCCGAGATGAAATCATCAAGTTGGCCTACTTAAGGATTAAGCTGCGAAAGAGCCGTGCCACACACACACTAGGAGTCTAGTTCAGATCACCTATTCAGAAGATCGGAATTGAGTGTATCAAGTACTTTGAAGGTTCTCGGGTTTCGACGTGAAGCATTCGTTGAGGACAAAAATATGTCTACCTATAAGGATTATCTCAAGAAGAGGCAATACAATATGTTGAAATGAAACATCAGCATCAGTATCAAGTCTGGCCGGGTATGGCACTCTAGGGGCGAGGCCCACATCATTATCAGTATAAGTTTTGACGGGTATGGCGCTCCGGGTATGGAGACATCAGTTTAGTTTTACCGGGTATGGCACCCCAGGTATGGAGACATCAGTATCAGTTTTGGGGATAAGTCCCAAGGTTGAGGCCCGGGTCGTCAGTATCATTTTTGCGGATGAGTCCCGGGGGCGAGGCCCACATCAGCCTTAATATCAGATTCGGGAATGAATCCTAAGGTCAAGGCCCACATCATCTGAGTTTTAGAATGAATCCGAGAATGAATCTCAATTTTAGAATGAATCCCAGTTTTAGAATGAATTCGGGAATGAATCTCAGTTTTGGAATGAATCCGAGAATGAATCTCAGTTTTAGATTGAATCCGGGAATGAATCTCGGATTTGGAATGAATCCGGGAATGAATCTCAGTTTTGGAATGAATCCGGGAATGAATCTCAGTTTTGGAATGAATCCTAGTTTTGGAATGAATCCGGGAATGAATCTCAGTTTTGGAATGAACCCGGGAATGAATCACAGTTTTGGAATGAATCCGGAAATGAATCACAGTTTTGGAATGAATCCGGGAATGAATCTCAGTTTTGGAATGAATCCGGGAATGAATCTCATTTTGGAAAGAATCCAGGAATGAATCTCAGTTTTGGAATGAATCCGAGAATGAATCTCAGTTTTGGAATGAATCCGAGAATGAATCTCAGTTTTGGAATGAATACGAGAATGAATCTCAGTTTTGGAATGAATCCGGGAATGAATCTCAGTTTTGGAATGAATCCGGGAATGAATCTCGGTTTTGGAATGAATCCGGGAAGGAATCTCAGTTTTTGAATGAATCCGGGAATGAATCCCAGGGTCGAGGCCCACATCGGAATAAATCCGGGATTGAGTCCCAGGGTCGAGGCCCACTTCACCAATAGTTACGGGAATGAATCCTAGGGTCGAGGCCCACTTCACCAGTAGTTTTGGGAATGAATCACAGGGTCGAGGCCAACTTTATCAACTCAGTTCGAAAATGGACCACCTCTCATACAGTACAGTTCGGGAATGGACCACCTAAAGTAACGGTTTGAGAATGAACCACCTCACATCAGCATCAGTTTTGGGGATAAGTCCTAGGGTCGAGGACAACATCAGCAGAGTTTTGGAATGAATCCTAGGGTCGAGGCCCATGTCGTCAGAGTTTTGGAATGAATCCTAGGGTCGAGGCCCACTTCACTAGCAGTTTTGGGAATGAATCCCAGGGCCGAGTCCGATTTTATCAACTCGGTTCGAGAATGGACCACTTCTCATCAACTAAATTCAAAGCAACAGGCAAGTCAAGTGGCAGCTGGCGAGCCAGGTAAGTAAAACTGCATTGCATAAACTTTGATAGGATTGTCATTGTCACACACTGCACAAGTCCCATCAAAGTGGGGTCGACTGTAGGCACTAAATTTTTGCATATAAGTCCGGATGATGAGTCTCGTATGGAGACACTACCTCTTTAATTATTGAAGCCGCGGGAAACGGACGTCGGAAGGGAAGAGTCAAGATTGACATTTTGTTGGATTTAATTCACTGGATTAGTTTCGGGTTCGCTTGTTGGACCTCTGTTTTAAAACAATCTTTAGACCACACCTGTGGGAACACAGAAACTGGGCGATGCATGCTGTCCCGGGCTCGCGGCCCGGTCGGGAGTACGGAATAGCCACGGGGGACTAAACCGGAGAATAATGGAGTCGCCACCCGGTGTGAACCGGGACAAATATTTAAGGCCGCACTCACCCTTCGCAAGGGAAGACCTTAAACCGTTGGGTTCGGAATGGTCCCTTACTTATGCCACTTGTAAGGAAAGAATTTATATGATAATTTAATCAGGCTTAAGTAACACTTATTTCTGAGAGTATCATGCTTCTAAATCTACATACATACATCAACAAGTTCATCTAAATTTATATGTAACACATATTCGAATTGCATACAGCCTATTTGCATGTAATCTATGTCTCAATTTGCATACATAAGGTTTATCTTACGGCAAGCATACAAGTTAATGAACGCATTGGTGGACACAGAAGCGCAAACAAATAGCATTCTTACTAGCATGCATATTAAGAAAAGATATTTAAGCGCATAACAGAAATAGACAACTAGAGAGGTAATACAAATGCATAACGTAAAAAAGGGGGAACTATGTGCTAAGATGGACATGTCGTAATATGATGCAAGAGGATCTGTTTACCGTGGGCGTTCGTGCAGCGTTCGTAGACGCGTTCGAACGGTAAATAGAAGGTTCTCGTTCGAGTAGCATTCGTAAACGCGTTCCAACGGAAATGAAACAGAATGCTCACGTTCGTATGGCGTTTATGAACGCGTTCGAATGGAAATGAAACAGAATGCTCACGTTCATATGGCGTTTGTGAACGCGTTCAAATGGAAATAAAACAGAATACTCATGTTCGTATGGCGTTTGTGAACGCGTTCGAACAGAAATGAGACCTGATGCATGATAAGGCAAAATGCATGCGCGTTCGAGTTGAGTTTGTAAACGCGTTCGAACGGGAACAGACCTTATGCATGAAATAGGACGCAATACATAAATGGCGAATAGTACAATGCGAGGCGCGGCGAAGCATCGTGGTAAAGGATTTTAACCTATTCAATTAGAGGACCTCTCATCGCACTTACTAAGCCCATGCGCTCGATCGCATCATGCATACAAACATAAAGACAATCATATCAAACTAAGTATGCCCGATTGGGCATATCTTACATCCAACCGAACACACATCAATCGGCGTGGCAAAGCATCGTGGTAAAGGGCTTTAACCCCTCCCCATAGGGGGTCTTTCATTCCACTTACTAAGCCCATGCGCTTGATTGAACCATGCATAAAAACATAAAGACAATCATATCAAACTAAGTATGCCTGATTGAACGTATCTTGCATTCAACCAAACACACATCAACCGGCGCGGCAAAGCATCATGGTAAAGGGCTTTAACCCTTCCCCATAGGGGATCTTTCATCCTACTTACTAAGCCCATGTGCTCGGTCGCATCATGCATACAAACATGAAGACGATCATATCAAACTAAGTTTGCCCGATTGAACGTATCTTGCATTCAACCGAACACACATCAATCGGCGCGGCAAAGCATCGTGGTAAAGGGCTTTAACCCCTCCCCATAGGGGATCTTTCATTCCACATACTAAGCCCATTCGCTTGATTGAATCATGCATAAATAAGCAATATACAGAATTCAAGTGACGAAAAATAAATAAACCAAAGCAACACAAAACAAAAAAGGGTGCCGTTTACTCAAGTGGTACGTGGAGTTGTGTCCCAAGTACAGATCATATTACCGTCCATTCGGAATCGGCTATGAAATTTATGTCCGGGTTTCCATCCGATATACCGCGAGAGTTGACACATCTCTCATTTTATTCCACAGCCACAACATACAACATCTCATAATTCATGCATATTTATCTACTCAAGGGCCACAACATACATTTCAACATGACAATCATGAAAGCAATATTTAATAAATAATACAAAAAAAATGAGTGTGAAAGATACCCTCAGGTCTAACCTTTTTGCCAACTTTCAGGCTTGCGTTTCACGGACGTCAGAAGGGTACAGCTCCTCAACTTCTCTGGTTCACTGGTTTAGCGTCCTAGCTCACTGCTTTGCTGTTTTGCTTGCTGTTTGGACTCCGTTCTGCTACTATTCGGCCTCTGTTTTGCTGCTCACTGTTCAGGTCACCTGTTTTGACGTTTCAACGGACTGTTCCGAGTTTTTGTGTGGGTTTTTAGTGTAGTCTTGTGTGATTATTTTAAGGATTATGAATGCGGTTTTTTATGTTATTACTTTAAGGTTTTTTAGGGACTGTATGGGGCTGTGATTTTCGGTACTTGTGAGGACTGTTTTGGGGCTATATTTTTCGGTGATCTAAGGCGTTTATGGGGGTGTAATTTTCGGTAATGTGTGGAGGCTTAGGGGGCTGCTATTTTCGGTTATGGAGTGGAGAAGATTGTGAGGTTATGGACGTGTAGGGCTGATTGGTTTGTAAGGTGCTTTTAATGTGAATGCTTGGGGTTATTTCCTTTTCTCTTGTGAGTTGTGTGTATATTATGTGTATGAGCTAGGGGTTGGAAATTCTTTTCTTCTTTTATTTCTTGTGATGGGCGTGAACTAGGAGTGGGATGGCTTTGGTTAGGGGTTGTTATATAGAGAAGGGTTAGGGCTTCACCTTGTCTCACAAGGAAGGGATTTGGCATTAAAAGGAGGATTTGATTTGGTGTTGAGCAAGGAAAGTCAAGGATTGAGGGGGGACAAATCTTGGCTAGATTAGGAAGTCAAAATATTTAATTGGTTATGATTGATTTTAATTAGGCATGACATCTTTTTAATTTAGTATGTGATTTGTTTAGTTAGGAAGTTAATATATTTGATTTATCTTCATTAGGTATGATTATATTTTGTGTTTTATTTAATTGGTAAATGGTTTAGATATTTTATTTAATATTTAATTTAATTTTCCCATGTGTTTTAAATGTGTTTTATTAATTGGGATGTGTTTTATGGGCTTTGGGGGGCTAATTGGGCTGGGGTACGAGGCTAGCAGCAAAACCAGAAATACCGACTCCGTTCGAACGCCCATTCGAACGCTACACGAACGTCCGCAATCTGCCTGACGTTCGAACGAAGTAACGAATGCAGCACTAACGAGGACAGTGAACTTGTGAAATGAACTTGATGACGTACTTATTCTGAATTTCCCCTTCCGACCTCCGTTTCCCGCAATATCCTTAGCTAAAAAGGTAGTGCCTCCAACTGAGACTCATCATCGGGTTTCACATGCGAAAATGCAGTGCCTACAGTCACCCCCACTTTGATGGGACTTGTGTAATGTGCAACAGTGACAATCCTATCAAAGTTATGCAATGCATTTTCACTTACCTGGCTCGCCAACTGCCACTTCACTTTCCACGTGTTGAGTTGATTTGGGTGGTGAGGTGCTGCGACCCCTGGTTCATTCCCGAACCGTGTGGTGATGTGGTCCATTCCCGAACTGTTACCGTAAGGTGGTCCATTCCTGAACCGTTACTGTGAGGTGTCCATTCCCGAACCGTTACTGTGAGGTGTTCATTCCCGAACTGTTACCGTGAGGTGGTCCATTCCCGAAGAGTTACTGAGAGGTGTCCATTCCCGAACTATTACTGTAAGGTGGTCCATTCTCGAACCGTTACTGTGAGGTGGTTCATTCCCGAACCGTGCTTTGTTCTCAGAGTGCCATTCCCAGCTTGTTCATTCCTGAACTGTATTTCATTCTGGGATTGCCATTCTCGGCTTGTTCATTCTTGAACTTTGTTCCATTCTTGGATTGCCATTCTCGGCCTGTTCATTCTTGAACTCTGTTCCATTCTTGGATTGCCATTCTCGGCTTGTTCATTCCTGAACTGTATTTCCATTCTTGGAGTGCCATTCCCGGCTTGTTCATTCTCGAACTGTGTTTCCATTCTTGGAGTGCCATTCCGGGCTTGTTCATTCTCGAACTGTGTTTCCATTCTTGGAGTGCTATTCCCGGCTAAACTGATATTGACGCTGATGTGGGCCTGGCCCCTGAACTGATACTGATGTGGGCCTCGGCCCTGGGACTCATCCCCAAAACTGATAGTGATGTGGGCCTCGACCCTGGGACTCATCCCCAAAACTGATGCTGAAGTCGGCCTCGGCCCTAACTGCTACTGATATGGGCCTCGCCCCTAGACTGATACTGATGTGGGCCTCGGCCCTCGAGATTCATCCCAAACTGATACTGATGTGGGCCTCGACCCTCGGGATTCATCCCCAAACTGATACTGATGCTGATGTGGGCCTTGGCCCTAACTGCTACTGATATGGGCCTCGCCCCCAGACTGATATTGATGTGGGCCTCGACCCTCGGGATTCATCCCAAACTGATACTGATGATATGGGCCTCGCCCATGTGATTCGTTCCTGAAGACTGCTGACATTGTACTGTTACTGCTTCTGGTTGGCTTGCATTCGGCGCTTTCATTTTTTCTCCTTTGAAACCTGTTATTACAAAACAAAACAAACACGAAAGGATGCAAAATGCGTTACGTGTATGCATGCATTAATGTTCCTATCCCGTCGGGTTAGGTCTTCCGTCAATTCTCTTGGTGACTGCTTAGCCTTATCTTCCTCAGAAAAGCTACTTCTTCAATCTGTCTACGTTGATCGGCTCGGTGAACTAATTCCCTTCCAAGTCTGATATTTTCACTGGCTATATTTCCCAATTTCTGAATGTCTATCTTATCTTTTCTGTTTTCTTATTTCGAAGGTTCCCCGTGTTCATCACTGGATTCCATAGTACCAAGGTTGAATACTTTTCTCAAATATACTCATATTGCAGAAGAGTTTCAGCGAAATGAACGTCTTTATTATTGTTGAGGAAAAGAGTTCGAACAAGTAACAAAATCAATGTCATTTAAAAAAAAAACTGGATCAAATAGACTAGGAGGAACATCTCCATCATCCGCAGCACTGCCTTCTTCCTCGGCCTATGGTTCTTCACTGTCATCCATGTAAGAAGCTTGGTGGTTGAGGGTTTCTTTTCATGGGTTGGGTATTTTATGGGAATCTATGAGATCTTGAATTTCATGCCTGAGGCAGGTGCAGTTGTCGGTGTCATGGCCATGTAGCTGGTGGAAGTGACAATAAAGGTTCACATTTATGTGTGGTGGTGGGGGTACGGAAGTGGCTTGCCTTCTAAGGGTTTCAAGATTCCTTGTCCTTGTAACTTTTCAAATACCTTCGACAAAGGACTACCAAGGTTGGAGAATTGCCGGTTCCTGATGGCAGCAACCTCGACAGTAGCAGGCTTAGTCTCAGAATACCCCCCAAAAGTCCGCCTATTCTGGCCATAGAACTTTCTGTTTTCAGCCTCTTCTTCCTCAATATCCATGACAGTTTCCCTCAACTGTCGAAAATCAGAAATCATCGAAGTCATCCTCCTCAGCTTACTATAAATAGAGGGCTTGGTTCCCCTAATGATCATTTTGATATGGTCCTTCTCTGAGGGCCGAGTCTCCATTTTCAAAAGCTGGCTTCTCCACCGATCCACATACTCTTTTAAACTTTCATCTGGCTTCTGTTTAGTGTTCTCCAAATCACGGAGTGACAAGTCAATCTCTAAGTCCGTAACATATTGCTTCAGAAAAGCATTAGCTAGTTCTCTCCAATCTTCCTTAACCTTCTTCTTGAGGCTATGATACCAAACCACAGGTGCCCCCTCGAGTGACATCCCAAACATCTTTTGGACTTGGCGCTGTGATAGGCCCACTGAACTCATGACTGAGACATATTGCTGCAGATGGACTCTTGGGTCTCCATTTCCATTAAACTTGGCCATGTCGGGCAATTTAAACTGAGCTGGCAGCTGTTCTCCGAACGCCATTGCCTCATAATCTAACAAATCCTCATTCTTACCCCTCATTTTACGGATAACTGTTTCAACCTGATCCCGAAGCTTCTGAAATTCTGCCTGAGACCTAATCACTCTGCCTGCTGCATATTCTGCCATGTCATCATCAAAAGTGGGGACGTCATCCCCCAACCGATTCGAAGGCTCATCACGCCTCACATTCTCAGAATTTCCCCAGCACGGGGTACAGCCATATTTGTCATGGCAGTAGTCAAGGCTTGCAACTGTTCAGTGACCTTGGCGAGACCGTTCTCTAACTGATCCATACGGGATACCTCATTATCGGATTCACTCATACTTGTTCTTTTAGTGAGTCTTGTCCCTTCTCTAACCCAAACGGTATTTATGATGTCTTTTTGAGACATAGATGGTGTTAACATGATATATGTATGTATGAGGTGCATGAGATGCATGTAACATATATAACATACTCAATCAATTAAAACTCTCAAACAAATCGGCACGTTATCATTTTAGAATCTTTCGGGCTAATTGTCATAGGAGTGAACACATCCCAGTTTAAATGGCCCAATGAGTTCACATCTCATGACAAAGTGCCCGACTAAACCCAAATGGTAACGTTCCGAACACAATCACAAAGTGGCCCATCAATCACTTAGAAGCCTTTGGCCCAATAGTCATGAAATACGTTCTTGTCCCAGTTTAAATGGCCCAACAAGCCCATATCCCATGACAAATGGTCCAAATGGATTCAAACGACGATGTTCCCAAACACAAGCATAGAAGAAAGATGATGCAAACATGACATAATAATTTCTACATAATGGCCTATCAACATTTCAGAAGCTTTTGGCCTAATAGTCATAAGGTGCGAACTTGCCCCAGTTTAAATGGCCCAGCAAGCCCGCATTTCTGACAATAGTCCAACTGCATCCAAATGAGGATGGTCCACAAGCACATATTCAAGGAAATAATTGTTACTTTAGCCAACCCGGTCTATGGGTGGGTTAGCAAGAGTATAGACAAAGGCTCTCACCGGCAAAGGATGGCCCACAACTAGGTCTCCCCACTCAAGGGTTCGAGCAACCAAGTGAGCGCACCCTTTTTTATACACTAAGGTACGTGCCAATGAGCTATGGTGTGTGACGGACTGTCAAATGGATTTCCCGTTGTAGATTCTCCAGAGGGAAGGTGGAGCGAGGCTCACTTAAATACCCAAGCCTCTTAGGCTCTTATCGCTTGGTGTCAGGAATAAACAACGAGTCCTCCAAATTAGTCCATCACAATAGGCTACGAGTAGATGGCTATCTAGGTGCCTTCACAGCTTTTCCTTCTAGAAAGGTAGTGAATGAAGGAAGACACCAAACCATTACCTAGCCTCAAAACCTTTGATTAAACCCTCACTTTATCCACTATAGACACGGTCAATTAAAACATAAATCCAAACATCACAAGACAATATTTCGAGGCCGATTCTCTATCCCCAGTGGAGTCGCCAGACTGTGGGAACACAGAAACTGGACGACGCATGATTCCCGGGCTCGCGGCCCAGTCGGGAGTACGGAATAGCCACGGGGGACTAAACCGGAGAATAATGGAGTCGCCACCCGGTGTGAACCGGGACTAATATTTAAGGCTGCACTCACCCCTCGCAAGGGAAGACCTTAAACCGTTGGGTTCGGAATGGTCCCTTACTTATGCCACTTGTAATGAAAGGATTTATATGATAATTTAATCAGGCTTAAGTAACACTTATTTCTGAGAGTATCATGCTCTAAATCTACATACATACATCAACAAGTTCATCTAAATTTATATGTAACACATATTCGAATTTGCATACAGCCTATTTGCATGTAATCTATGTCTCAATTTGCATACATAAGGTTTATCATACGGCAAGCATACAAGTTAATGAACGCATTGGTGGACACAGAAGCGCAAACAAATAGCATTCTTACTAGCATGCATATTAAGAAAAGATATTTAAGCGCATAACAGAAATAGACAACTAGAGAGGTAATACAAATGCATAACGTAAAAAAGGGGGAACTATGTGCTAAGATGGACATGTCGTAATGTGATGCAAGAGGATCTGTTTACCGTG
The DNA here is from genome assembly GCA_019454045.1 of Zanthoxylum bungeanum. NCBI lineage: Eukaryota > Viridiplantae > Streptophyta > Magnoliopsida > Sapindales > Rutaceae > Zanthoxylum > Zanthoxylum bungeanum. The sequence continues at coordinate 18,817 of SKCR01032376.1, forward strand.
GGCGTTCGTGCAACGTTCATAGACCCGTTCGAACGGTAAACAGAAGGCTCTCGTTCGAGTAGCGTTTGTAAACGCGTTCGAACGGAAATGAAACAAAATGCTCACATTCGTATGGCGTTTGTGAACGCGTTCGAACGGAAATGAAACAAAATGCTCACGTTCGTATGGCGTTTGTGAACGCGTTCGAATGGAAATGAAACAGAATACTCACGTTCGTATGGTGTTTGTGAACGCGTTCGAACAGAAATGAGACCTGATGCATGATAAGGCAAAATGCACGCGCGTTCGAGTTGCGTTCGTAAACGCGTTAGAACGGGAATAGATCTGATGCATGAAATAGGACGCAATACATATATGGCGAATAGTATAATGCGAGGCGCGACGAAGCATCGTGGTAAAGGATTTTAACCTCTTCAATTAGAGGACCTCTCATCGCACTTACTAAGCCCATGTACTCGATCGCATCATGCATACAAACATAAAGACAATTATATCAAACTAAGTATGCCCGATTGGGCATATCTTACATCCAACCGAACACACATCAACCGGCGCGGCAAAGCATCGTGGTAAAGGGCTTTAACCCCTCCCTATAGGGGGTCTTTCATTCCACTTACTAAGCCCATGCGCTTGATTGAACCATGCATAAAAACACATAAAGACAATCATATCAAACTAAGTATGCCCGATTGAACGTATCTTGCATTCAACCGAACACACATCAACCGGCGCGGCAAAGCATCGTGGTAAAGGGCTTTAACCCTTCCCTATAGGGGATCTTTCATCCCACTTACTAAGCCCATGCTGTAGACAACAGAAACTGGATGACGCTGTTTCGGGCTCGCGGCCGGTCGGGAGTACGGAGTAGCCCGCGGGGAACTAAACCGGAGAAATAAAATGGAGTCGCAACCCGGTGTGAACCGGGGGGGAAACTGAGATTTAAGGCCGCACTCACCCCTCGCAAGGGAAGACCTCAAAACGTGGGTTGGGTTCGGAATGGTCCCTTACTTATGTCATTTGTAATGAAAGGATTTGTGTAATATTAACCAAGTCTACACAACATGCTTAAGAACAACCCATTAACCATGCATAAAACAACATCATGTTAAACAACCTAATCATGCATAGGAAAATAAATAACATACTAAACAATTAAATCATGCTCAAGCACAAAATCGAAATGATGATGTAGTGGGCACCTCGACCCTGGGTACGCATCTCGACCCGAAACTACAAATGACAACGGGGGCACGCATCTCGACCCAATACCGCTGACAATAGGGACCTCGCCCTGAATATGATGTAAGTAGTGGGCACCTTGACCCTGGGTACGCATCTCGACCCGGAACTACAAATGACAACGGAGGCACGCATCTCGACCCTGGGCACGCATCTCGACCCAATACCGCTGACAATAGGGACCTCGCCCTGAATATGATGATGTAGTGGGCACCTCGACCCTGGGTACGCATCTTGACCCGGAACTACGAACGACAACGGGGGCACGCATCTCGACCCTGGGCACGCATCTCGACCCAATACCGCTGACAATAGGGACCTCGCCCTGAATATGATGATATAGTGGGCTCGACCCTGTGTACGCATCTCGACCTGGAACTACGAACGATAACGGGGGCACGCATCTCGACCCTGGGCACGCATCTCGACCCAATACCGCTGACAATAGGGACCTCGCCCTGAATATGATGATGTAGTGGGCACCTCGACCATGGGTACGCATCTCGACCCGGAACTACGAACGACAACGGGGGCACGCATCCCGACCCTGGGCACGCATCTCGACCCAATACCGCTGACAATAGAGACCTCGCCCTGAATATGATGATCTAGTGGGCACCTCGACCCTGGGTACGCATCTCGACCTGGAACTACTGACAATATGGGCCTCGACCTTGGGACGCATCCCAAAAACTGCTGATGATATGGGTTTAGAACCCTGGGACGCATCCCAAAAATGTTGATAAAATATGGGCCTCAACCCTGATGGATACTGATTTAGGCCTCGCCCCCTAGACTGATATTGATGTGGGCCTCGCCCCCAGACTGAACTGATGTGGGCTCGCCCCAAACTGATACAGATATGGGCCTCGCCCCAAACTGATACTGATGCTTCTGCAGGCCTCGGCCCTAGGACTCATCCTCGAAAATGATACTGATGCTGATGTGGGCCTCGACCCTGGGACTCGTCCCAAAAACTGATACTGTAACAGATGTAGGCCTCTACTCTGGGACTCATCCCCTAATACTGTAGCTAATGTGGGCCTCGACCCTGTGAATCATCTCTGAAAACTGATGATGAAGCTGATGTGGGCCTCGGCCCTGGGACTCATCCCCGAAACTGATACTGATATGGGCCTCGCCCAAAACTGATACTGATATGGGCCTCGCCCCAAACTGATACTGATATGGGCCTCGCCCCCTGACTGATACTGATATGGGCCTCGCCCCCTGACTGATACTGATATGGGCCTCGCCCCCACACTGATACTGATGATGATATGGGCCTCAGCCCTGGGATTGATACTGATGTGATGTAGGCCGAGGCCTAAACTGATACTGATATGGGTCTCGCAAACTGATACTGATATGGGCATCGCCCTAAACTGATACTGATTATGTGCCTCGCCCCAAGACTGAACTGATGTGGGCCTCGCCCCAAACTGATATGGGCCTTGCCCCAAACTGATACTGATATGGACCTCGCCCTCAAACTGATACTAATGTGGGCCTCGCCCCAAACTGATAAGGGCCTTGCCCCCAAAACTGATGTTGATGCTGATGAGGCCTCGGCCTTGGGACTCATCCCC
>SKCR01032377.1:0-27418 GCA_019454045.1 Zanthoxylum bungeanum
TCATCCGACGGAGTTTGAGCTTCGTTTTGAGACCCGAAACTGCCAAGACAGTGAGCATGGACTGTTGCAGTGGCGTGAGCAAGGCAGTACGTTTTTGGCCTTGATTCGTCTTCAAATCGACATAACCGATCAATGTGAGTATTCCGCTACCTCCGTTGATGTGTTCACCGCATTATTATCATGTCTTGATTTGATCTTGGACCTTAGAATAAACCAACATCGACTCCCTATATATGGCAAAGTGCCATGAAGTCTAAAATGGATTGCATGTTTACCAACTAATTTTGGATACTAGTTGATGTACCGCAAGGTCATTGTGCCTATTGGTACTATATAAGTCTTCAAGGAAGACATACATGGAAGGCAACATACCAACGTACTAAGCTAGGCTTGTAACGAAAAGGTATTGTTATCAACATTGTGTCGATTACGATGAAAACTTTTACATGTTTCCATGGTAAATCCATTTGGACAATGCTTACTAATGCTGCATGTTTCATTTATGAAATGTGGTAGCTAAATGCAAAAACCGCTTTCCTTAACGGAAACCTTTTGGAGGATGTTTAAAACATCCTGACGGTTTTGTCGTACCAAAAATAGCAAACAAGGTTTGCAGGTTATTTGATCCATGGATGGATTGAAGCAATCATAGCGTTCTTGGAATTATCATTTCGATGTAATCATAATGGTGTATGATTTAATTTAAAAACATAAATGATTCTTGTGTATATAATGAGGTTAGTGGGACCGCACAGAAAATCAATGTCTTATATAATGATAATATATCATTTCTTGGAAATGATATTCCCATAAAACAATCGGTGAAAGCTTGGCTTTCATAAAAATTCTCCGTAAAATTCATGGGAGAAACAACATTTATTCTAGGAATAAAATCTACTACTGGGATAGATTTAAAGTTGTTGATACTCTCCAAGAACTCGTACATTGAAATAAATGTACGTGACCTGGTGTCTCATACGCTTTGAGCATATGGAGTCAAAATCGGGCCAATCCATGTGATAGTCACTGGATTGATGTTAAGAAGATCCTTGAGTATTTTAGAGGAACTAAGGATGTTGTCTTATACTATAGAGATGGAGAACTTGAAGTGATTGGGTTCACTGCTGCAAGTTTCCTAACTGATATAAATGACTATAGTCGTAATAACGGTACTATACAGTTTGAATAACGGAACAATGAGCTGGAAATCTTCCAAGGAAGATACTGTTACCGAATAAACAACAAAAGCGGGTTTTTGCTGCAGCTGAGGCAGCAATAGAAGCCTTCTGGATTGATAATAAATCTAATTAGATTAGATATAATTCTGTTAGCAGCTGAGCTAGGCTACAGCGTAGGCTAAAGAATTAATGGTTTCATCAACGATCCAGATATATACTTCGACTATTCATCTGATTCGTTCGGATCATACATCGTGGTGATGTGATGATCGTATAAATCGCATCAGATGATAATCAAGCAAACCCGCTGAGGAAAGTCTTTTCTCAGTAATTTGAGCGAACCGTACATAGTTCGGGTGTTAGATACTCGAGTGACTAGCTATAGGCCAAGTGGGAGATTGTTGGACAGTTATGACCTATAGCGTCACTTTTTGTACATATCATGGTGTTGTTGTACAAATTAACTATGTGACAAAGGAAATTGCTCTCTTATCATTTGTAATTAGACTACCAAGATGTATAAATGATAGGAGGTCCTTAAAATTAGTTCCTGGATTGAGATGATATGAGACAGTATCAATCCACGAAGGTTTAATCATTAAATATCCATAGTCAGAGTATTATCGAGATTGGACATCGATAATGCGGAAAAGACTAGTATTACACTTGTGCGCGTTGTGGGAGCATAACGGCATAGTTCTTATATATTTGGGTATAGGATACTCATGCAAATGTAGTAGGAGGTTGTGTTTTACCGATGATATGGAAAACATATTCGCTCTGGATAGACCCCTCAGAATTCCATTGGTAGTATGACTATGTGTCTATGGAAGTCCGAATCAGGGTATGTGTATTTGGTATTAACTTGAGACTTGCACCGCTAATACTTGCGACAATCAATATAATTTGGTTTTAGGTCGTTCAAGGCTTTAACAGGTTTTGTGTACACCTCTGCTGGGTATATTGAGAATCGTAGTGTGTTGGGTGTGATGTCGAGACGGAAGTATCACTCTAGTCATAGTGGAGATGATGGTCATGTAGGATACGGAATTGGTTCTCTTATATGCTGCAGCTATCGGGATATTATGACTAGGTCATGTTTATTCCGATTATAGAGACTAGTTACCAGAGATCCGATATGTGCTTCGTACGGGGCAGACACATTCCAGCCCCAGGCCTGCACGTGACATCCGATACTGGATCGAAATACGCTATACTATATATACTACGCCTGATATAGATCACACATTCCTGTAAGGATATTTCTGGAGAATTGGGTAGGCATGGCGCTTGGCTAGAAGCTAACCTTGTCTTTTGTAAATCGGTACAACGTAGTACTAGGTACGTACGTGTTCGGATAGTCCGACGACCGGATTTACTGCCAACATATTCGAGGATCTCATGGGTCGCTTCCCGAAGATTCACTGATGACGTATGACTCGCACTTTATTAATCTTGGATTAATTAGATGAGAAGAAAATTAATCTGGGATTAATTGCGGAGATATTTTATCTGGGATAAAATATCATTTAAAGAGAGAGAACGATTAATTTGGAATTAATCGATAAAATAATATATTAGATATATTATACGAAATTGGATTTTGACGCGAAATTAAAATTAGATTTTAATTCGGGCGAACGAGTTAATTTAGAATTAATTCGTTAGCGACATAATAGTGATTTTTGTTAGGCATAATTATTTAATTACGTCGCAACAGAAAATTCGTTAATTTGGAATTAGCGAACCTGAGCCCGGGAGTTTTTGTGGGCGCACTCGCATTGCGATTAAAGTGCGACCCACAAGTCACATCAAGCGTCAAATCACTAGTCAATCAATTGATGTGATGTCTAGTCACTTTAAGTGATATGAAAACTTGTCATTGTGATTGATGGTGGTAGTTGGCAAAGCTTTAATGCTTTGACTTATTGGTAGCAAAATATGTTAGACAGTTATGACCCATAGCGTCACTATTTTGTAAATGATATTGTATTATTGTAAAAATTAACTATGTAGTAATGAAATTGCCTTTTACCGTTTTGTAATTTATTTACTTTGATATAAATGGTAAGAGTCCCTATGATTAGTTCCGGATTGTGATGATATGAGACGGTATCAATCCATAAAGGTTTAATCATTAAATATCCATAGTCGTAGTATTATCGAGATTGGACATCGATAATGCGGAATAGACTAGTACTGCACTTGTGCATGTTGTGAGGGCACAACGGCATAGTTCTCATATATTTAAGTATAGGATACTTATGCAAGTGCGGTAGGAGGTTGTGTTTTACCGATGGTACGGAAAATAGCTTCGTTCTGGATAGACCCCGCGGAATCCCATTGGTAGTATGTCTGCGTGTCTATGGGAGTCCGCTTCAGGGTAGGTGCATATGATCTTAACCTGAGACTTGCATCGCTAGTACTTACGACAATCGGTAAACTTTAGTTTTGGTGGTCCAGGGCTTTAACGGGTTCTCTGTGTACACCTCTTCTGGGTTTATCGAGAATCGTAGTGTATTGGGTGTGATGTCAAGATGGAAGTATCACTTCAGACATATGGAGATGATGATCGCGAGGGATACAAAACTAGTACTCTATAATGGTTGCAACCATCGGGATAATATGACTAGGTCAGGATTATCCGATTCAAAGAGACTGGTTGTTGATGTCCGATATGTGTATCGTACGGGGCAGACACATCTCCAGCCCCAGGCCTTACATGTGATCATCCGATACTGGTTCGATATACACTATACTACGGTATACTACGCCTGTTATAGATCTTATATTCCAATAAGAATATTTCTGGAGAATTGGGTAGGCATGGCGTTTTGCTAGAGGCTAACCTTGTCTTGTAAATCGGTAAAAACGTAGTACTTGGTACGTACGTATTCAGATAATCTAATGGCCGTATTTACTGCCAACATATCCAGAGATCTCTTGGGTCGCTTCCCGAAGATTCACCAATGACGTATGATTCAAACTCGATTAATCTTGGATTAATTACGGAGAGACTTTATATTGGATAAAGTACTATACAAAGAGAGAGAACGATTAATTGGAATTAATCGATAAAATAATATATTAGATATATTATACGAAATTGGATTTTGACGCGAAATTAAAATTAGATTTTAATTCGGGCGAACGAGTTAATTTAGAATTAATTCGTTATTGCGACATGAATAGTGATTTTTTTGTTAGGCATTAATTATTTAATTACGTCGCAACAGAAAATTCGTTAATTTGGAATTAGCGAACCTGAGCCCGGGAGTTTTTGTGGGCGCACTCGCATTGCGAATTAAAGTGCGACCCACACGTCACATCAAGCGTCAAATCACTAGTCAATCAATTGATGTGATGTCTAGTCACTTAAGTGATATGAAAACTTGTCATTGTGATTGTGGTGGTAGTTGGCAAAGCTTTAATGCTTTGACTTATTGGTAGCAAAATATGTTAGACAGTTATGACCCTAGCGTCACTATTTTGTAAATGATATTGTATTATTGTAAAAAATTAACTATGTAGTAATGAAATTGCCTTTTACCGTTTTGTAATTTATTTACTTTGATATAAATGGTAAGAGTCCCTATGATTAGTTACCGGATTGTGATGATATGAGACGGTATCAATCCATAAAGGTTTAATCATTAAATATCCATAGTCGTAGTATTATCCGAGATTGGACATCGATATGCGGAATAGCTAGTACTGCACACTTGTGCATGTGTGAGGGCACAACGGCATAGTCTCATTATATTTAAGTATAGGATACTTATGCAAGTGCGGTTAGGAGGTTGTGTTTTACCGATGGTACGGAAAATAGCTTCGTTCTGGATAAGACCCCGCGGAATCCCATGGTAGTATCGTAGTCGTTGTCTATGGGAGTCCGCTTCAGGGTAGGTGCATATGATCTTAACCTGAGACTTGCATCGCTAGTACTTACGACAATCGGTAAACTTTAGTTTTGGTGTGGTCCAGGGCTTTAACGGGTTCTGTTGTACACCTCTTCTGGGTTTATCGAGAATCGTAGTGTATTGGGTGTGATGTCAAGATGGAAGTATCACTTCAGACATATGGAGATGATGATCGCGAGGGATACAAAACTAGTACTCTATAATGGTTGCAACCATCGGGATAATATGACTAGGTCAGGATTATCCGATTCAAAGAGACTGGTTGTTTGATGTCCGATATGTGTATCGTACGGGGCAGACACATCTCCAGCCCCAGGCCTTACATGTGATCATCCGATACTGGTTCGATATACACTATACTACGGTATACTACGCCTGTTATAGATCTTATATTCCAATAAGAATATTTCTGGAGAATTGGGTAGGCATGGCGTTTTGCTAGAGGCTAACCTTGTCTTGTAAATCGGTAAAAAACGTAGTACTTGGTACGTACGTATTCAGATAATCTAATGGCCGTATTTACTGCCAACATATCCAGAGATCTCTTGGGTCGCTTCCCGAAGATTCACCAATGACGTATGATTCAAACTCGATAAATCTTGGATTATTACGGAGAGGACTTTATATTGGATAAAGTACTATACAAAGAGAGAGAACGATTAATTTGGAATTAATCGTAAATAATTAATATTCGATATAATAATCGAAATTCGATTTCGACGCGAAATTAAAATTAGATTTTAATTCGGGCAAACGAGTTATTTAGAATTAATTCGTTAGCCACGTAAATAATAATTTCGCTAGGCGCAATTATTTATTTAAATTCGATTTAATTAACGTCGCGACGTAAGTTCAGTATTTCGGAAATATCGAACCCGAACGCGTGAGTGCACGTGGGCCCACTTTCATTTGGAAACGTGTGGGGCCCACATGACACATGTCATATTATGCATTATTTGATTCTAATGCATTGCATGGAGATAGTGTACAATGCACTCAATGGTTTTGCATGGAAATTGAATGTTTGACACTCTAAGCCATTGCATGATTTGTGTCATAAGTTTATTATTAATTTAATAAATATTATGGCATAAATATAAATTGATTTTTTGTAACAAAAATCATTCAACCTCTCTCTCTCACATTGCCGAAACTACATGCAGTTTTGGGCTCTCCATTTCTTCAATTTTTGTGGCAAGATTTGAAGAAGTTGTGCATTCAAAATCACAACAAAGGCTAGCACCTTCAAGGGATCATACATAGGTGATATGGAAACTAATCCTTGAGCTTGGAAGGATCAAACTCGACTTGGAGTCCCTCTTTTCTTCTTGGCCGAGAGCTTCACTGCACAAGGGAGGATTTCGCATCATCTAAGCATCCATTTTCAAGTATGTGAGTATGATCCGCCATACTTCTTCAATTTATTCATTCATGTATTTATATATTTTGCTTGTTCTTGTTGATCTTGGGGCTTAGTTATTTTTTCCAACAAAATATTGGTATTAGATTTTTGGAAAATCAATTACAATTTTTGTAACAACCAACACATCTCTCTCTCTCACTCTTCTCTTCTTCTCTCAACGCCCAAGCGGCTGATTTCCTCTTCTGTTTTCTGCCAAACTGCCGAGAATGAAGAGGAGTGCAAGGGTGATTTTTGTGGCAAAAATTACCAAGTGCTAGCACACATTCGGGGTCTTGCGAAGGTGATAGGGAACCGCACTTGTGAGCATGGAATCACACAAAGCTTGGAGCTTAGAGGAATCACCATTGCCGAATTAATGGAGGATAAAAACTGCACATTGCCGAGAGTATCTCAAAGGGCATAAAAAGTTTTTGTTCTTCGTCGCATTGCTCAATCGATCAATGTACGTATTCCGTAACTTATTTGATGTATTCGCACGTATGTTTCATTGATTTATTCGATCCTCGGGACCGTAGAAACCAACACGATCATCACATCGCCACGATGTATGATCCGAACGAATCAGATGAATAGTTGAAGTATATACTTGGATCATTGATGAGACCATTAATTCTTTAGACTGTGATGTAGCCTAGCTCAGCTGCTAACAGAACTACTCATAATCTAATTAGGAATATTATAGATCCAAATCACTTCTATTGATGTCTCCGCCGCAACAATATTCTGCTTTTGTTGTTTATAGGGCAACAATATCTTGCTTGGAAGATTTCCAGCTCACTGTTTCGTTATTCAAACTATTAGTACCCTTATTTCGACTTATAGTCGTTTTTATCGGTTTGGAAACTTGCAACGGTAAACCCAGTCACTTCAAGTTTTCCTTCTCCATAACTTAAGAAAGCATCATTAGTTCATATAAGATACTTAAGGATGTTCTTAACATCAATCCAATTACCATCACTTGGGTTGGCCTGATTGTGACTCCATATGCTCAAAGCATATGAGACACCAAGTCGCGTACATATATTTCAATATACGATTTCTTGGAGAGTGCCAACAACTTTTAGATCTATCCCAGTAGTGTTGGATAATATGACCCATAGCGTCACTATTTGTACAGATCACGGTGTTGTTGTACAAATTAACTATGTGACAAGGAAATTGCACTCTCATCATTTGTGATTAGATCACCATAGATGTATATGAAGAGAGGTCCATATGATTAGTTCCTGGATTGAGATGATATGAGACAGTATCAATCCCCGAAGGATTAATCATTAAATATCCCTAGCCGAAGTATTATCGAGACTGGACATCGAAATGCGGAATAGGCTAGTATTGCACTTGTGCGCGTTGTGAGGGCACAACGGCATAGTTCTCATATATATAAGTATTGGATACTTATGCAAGTGCGATAGGAGGTTGTGTGTTCACCGATGGTACGGGAAACAGCTTCGCTCTGGATAGACCCCTCGGAATCCCCTTGGTATTATGACTATGTGTCTATGGGAGGCCGAAATCGAGGTAGGTGTGTATAGTCTTAACCTGAGACTTGCATCGCTAATACTTGCGATAATCGATAGACTTTGGTCTTGGTGGTACATGGCTTTTACCGGTTCTGTGTACACCGCTTCCGGGTTTATCAGAGAGTCGTAGTGTATTGGGTGTGATGTCGAGACGGAAGTGTCACTTCAGTCATATTGGAGTTGATGTCACGCAGGATATGGTACTAGTGCTCTTGAGTGTTGCGCAACCAATCGGGATATTGTGACCAGGTCATGTATATCCGATTATAGAGACTATGTTACCAGACATCCGACATGTGCTTCGGATGGGGCAGACACTTATCCAGCCCCAGCCCTAGCACGTGATTATCTGATACTGGGCCGATATACACAATACTACGGTATACTACGCTTGATACAGATCTATATATTCCTGTAAGAATATTTCTGGAGAATTGGGTAGGCATGGCGTTTTGCTAGAGGCTAACCTTGTCTTGTAAGTCGATATAAACGTAGTACGAGGTACTTACGTGTTCGGACAGTCCGACGATCGTATTTACTGCCAACATATCCGGAGATCTCATGGGTCGGTTCCTGAAGATTCACCGATGACGTATTGACTCGCACTTTGATTAATCTGGGATTAATTAGAAGAGAGAGATAGAATTAATCTGGGATTAATTCGATGAGAGAGAAAATTAATCTGGGATTAATTACGGAGATATTTTATCTCGGATAAAATATCGTTAAAGAGAGAGAACGATTAATTTGGAATTAATCGATAAAATTAATATATTTGATATATTAATCGAAATTGGATTTTGACGCGGAATTAAAATTAGATTTTAATTCGGGCGAACGAATTAATTTAGAATTAATTCGTTAGCGACGTGAATAGTAAATTCGCTAGGCGTAATCACTTAATTACGACGCGACAGAAAATTCGTTAATTTGGAATTAGCGAACCCGAGCCCGAAAGTGATTGCGAGCGCATTCGCATTTCGAATTCGAGCGCGGCATGCGAGTCACATCAAGCGTCAAATCGCTAGTCGCGTCAATCGTCAAATCAATTGTCACTTTGAGTGATGTGACTTGACAAATATGTCACTTTATTAAGTGAATAGATGTGATGTGAAAAGTGAAGTGATATGACTTAAAGTATAAAGTAAAAGTGATGGAATATGAAAAGGTTGGAATATATATATGTTTTATTTATTTTTGGAGGAATAAATGAATAAATATATATTACTTTTTCTTTTCCTTTTACTATTCATTTCGGTCCTCTCTCTCTTACATGCAGTACACGTTTTCTCTCTTCTCCCTCTCTTTTTCTCTTCATCTCCTCACGCATGGTGCGATTTCTTCTCCTTTTGTTCTGGTTTGACCGAGCATTTGAGAAGCAAAAGAAGAATACAATGTTGGTTAATTCTAAGGTCCCAAGATCAAATCAAGACATGAAATAATGTGAACACACCAACGGAGGTAGCAGAATACTCACATTGATCGGTAGAGTCGATTTGAAGACAAATGGACCCAAAAACGCACTGCTATGTAAGCTACTGCATGCAGTCCACTGCCCACTCCAAAAACAGAAAATTGAATGAGAAAACGGAGCTCCTAGCTTCGTCGGATGGATCCCGTCTCATGGTCGAACCTCCTACCACCTTCGCAAGACTTGTAAGTGTGCTAGCACTTGATTTCTCACCATGAGAAAACCACTCTTAGCTTCCCTATTGCTCACGTTTTTCTGGTTGAAAACCAGTGAGCATTGTCCCCATTTGGGAGTGAGGAAGAGAGCATTTGAGAGAGATGAAATGTTTGTGTTAAGTTAAAATGATTTACCAAAAATCAATTTATATTTATGCCATAATATTTATTAAATAAATAATAAAATTATGACACAAAACATGCAATGGCTTAGAGTGTCAAACACTCAATTTCCATGCAATAACATTGAGTGCATTCTACACTATCAACATGCAATGCATTATCAATAAATAGACATACAATGACATGTGTCATGTGGGCCCCACACGTTTCCAAATGAAAGTGGGCCCACGTGCACTCACGCGTTCGGGTTCGATATTTCCGAAATACCGAGCTTACGTCGCGACGTTAATTCAATCGAATTTAAATAAATAATTGCGCCTGCGAAATTATTATTTACGTCGCTAACGAATTAATTCTAAATTAACTCGTTTGCCCGAATTAAAATCTAATTTTAATTCCGCGTCGAAATCTAATTCGTCTAATATATCGAATATATTAATACATCGATTAATTCCGAATTAATCGTTCTCTCTCTTTAGACGACATTTTATCCTGGATAAAACATCTCCGTTATTAATCCTAGATTAATTCTCTCTCTCTCTTCTTATAATCCCAGATTATTCAAGAGTGCGAGTTGTGCGTCATCGGTGGATTATCGGGAAGCGACCCATGAGATCCCCGGATAAGTTGGCAGTAAATACGGTCGTCGGAGTGCCCGAATCACGTACGTACCAAGTACTACGTTCTACCGATTTACGAGACAAGGTCGACTCCTAGCAAAGCACCAAGTCTTCCCAAGTTCTCCGGACATATCATCAAAGAATATCTAGATCTGTATCAAGCGTAGTATACATTGTATTGTGCGTATCGGCCCAGTATCGGATAATCACGTGCTAGGGCTGGGGCTGGATAAGTGTCTGCCCCGTCCGAAACACACATCGGATGTCTGGTAACTAGTCTCTATAATCGGATATTCATGACCTGGTCATAATATCACGATTGGATGCGCATCACTTTAAGAGCACTAATACCGTATCCTGCGTGACATCATCTCCATTATGACTGGAGTGACACTTCCGTCTTGACATCACATCCAATACACTACGATTCTCTGATAAACCCAGAAGAGGTGAACACAGAACCAGTTAAGATCCCCCACCACCAAAACCAAAGTTTACCGATTGTCGTAAGTATTAGCGATGTAAGTCTCAGGTTAAGACTATACACACCTACCTTGATTTCGGCCTCCCATAGACACCTAGTCATAATACCAATGGGATTCCGAAGGGTCTATCCAGAGCGAAGCTGTTTCCCGTACCATCGGTGAAACACGACCTCCTATCGCACTTGCACAAGTATCCAATACTTATATATATGAGAACTATGCCGTTGTGCCCTCACAACGCGCACAAGTGCAATACTAGCCTATTCCGCATTATCGATGTCCAGTCTCGATAATACTACGGCTAGGGATATTTAATGATTAATCCTTCGTGGACTGATACTGTCTCATATCATCTCAATCCAGGAACTAATCATAGGGACCTCTCTTCATTTATATATCTATGGTAATCTAATCACAAATGATGAGAGTGCAATTTCCTTATTACATAGTTAATTTGCTACAACAACACAATGATCTGTGCAATAGTGACGCTATGGGTCATATTATCCAACAATCTCCCACTTGGCACATAGCCAGTCACTCGAGTGTCTAACACCCGAACTATGTAATTCGCTCAAATTGCTGAGGAAAGGTTTTCGTCAGCGGATTTGCTTAATTATCGTCTGACGCGATTTACACGATCATCACATCGCCACGATGTATGATCCGAACGAATCAGATGATATAGAAGTATATATCTGGATCGTCGATGAGACCTTTAATTCCTTAGATGCTGACGCCTAGCTCAGCTGCTAACAGAACTATATCTAATCTAATTAGATTTATTTTCGACCCAAAGGTCTTCTATTGCTTGCCTCAGCTGCAGCAATAATCCGCATTTGTTGTTTATTCGGCAACAGTTATCTTGCTTGGAAGATTTCCAGCTCACTGTCCCGTTATTCAAACTTTATAGTACCGCAGTATTTAATCGTTTGGAAACTTGCAGCAGTGATCCCAGTCACTTCAAGTTCTCCTTCTCCATAGTAAAGATAGCATCTTTAGTTCTCAGAGATACTAACAGATGTTCTTAATCTTCAATCCAGTGACTATCACTTGGATTGACCGATTGTGACTCCATATGCTCAAAGCGTATGAGACACCAATACAAGTACATTTTAAATGTACAATTTCTCAGAGAGTGTTAACAACTCCAAATCTATCCCAGTAGATCTTTATTCCTTGAATAAAGGTTGTTACTCCCCAGAATTCTACGGAGAATTTCTTATAAGAATATCTATGAAAGCCAAGCTTTCACCAATTGCTTTATGGGAATTTCACTGTCAGTGCGCTCTCCCACTAACCTCCTTATATACACAAGAATTATTTCGTTTTGAGTCAAATCATAAACCATTATGATTATTTCAAAAACAGTTCCAAGAACCTTATGCTTGCATCAATCCAAACATGGATCGAATAACCCGCAAACCTGGTTTGTCGGTTATACAAAATCGTCAGGATGTTGTAAACATCCTCCAAAAGGTTTCCTTTTCAGGAAAGCGATTTTGATTTGTAACTGACATATTTCATAAATGAAATATACAGTTATCAACAAGCATCTTCAAAATGGATTTACCATGGCAACAGGTAAAAGGTTGAACCGTTATTAACACAATGTTGATAACGATACCTTTCCGTCAAAACCTTAGGTTTGCACGTTGGTATGTTGCCTTCCATGTATGTCTTCCTTGAAGACGTTTAATGTACCATAGGCACAACGCCTTGTGGTACAACAACTAGTATCCAAACATAGTTGTTATACATGGAATCCATTTCGGACTCATGGCACTTTGCCATAACAGGGAGTCGATACCTCGTATCACTTCCTCATAACGTAGTCGGATGGTACACCTCCATAAGATTGACATCTTTATGGGTGAGATCAGAAACCCATACCCTAGGTTGTTTTCTGACTCTATCCGATCTACTAAGTTCTTGTGTATTTGAAGATTAATGGTATAGATTCATCATAGATGAACTATTTGTGTTCCATTAAGGACTTCGTGCCTTGAACAGTGTTACTTCGATTTTCATCGAGTATCACTATCCTCCCACTGACCACTGCATATCGGTATTCCTCTCAGGAAAACCGCATGGTGAGCAACAATTACATTGTTCTCATGTGGGATTTATAAGTACTATACTTAAGGTTTCCCTTAGGACAACCTATATTGGCACTTATCCAATTTGGGTCCTTAGTTTGGTATCATCCAAACGTCATGCCTGGCATACCCAAATTATCAGGAATGAGAAACCTCGTTTCTTCCCTGTTCATATCCTATATGATATCTGTCAAACAGATTTATATGGAACCTTATTCTAAATAAGTTTTGCACTGTTAATACATATCCTGTTGAAGGAATTATAGCTCAGAGCGACTCGTGATAAACCTTATCATGTCCAACAAAAATTCGGTTTTTGGTTCGGACACACCCGTCTAACTACGTGTCTCGGGAGGAGTCCTATATGAAAGAATACCGTACTCTTTCATTTACATATGAAACTTACTGCTTAAGTATTTTCCATTACGGTCTTACCGTGGCGGAATAACACTATAGCCGATCTGTTTGTCTACTTCGTGTCGAAACTCTAAAGTTTCCGATCTGTGTTCTTCAAAAGAAACACATAACCACAACGTGATGTCACATCCGTTAAGGTCACGAAATATTCATGTTCACATCTAGCCTAGCTAGATATGGGCCCACTTACTTCACCATGAATAGGGCTAACAGATCGGTGGCCCTTTTACTATTACCAAGTAAATAGTATTTTAGGTATTTAACCTAATAAACTAGATTCGTAGACCTTATTGAATAGTCAAATCAGTCCTAGTATCCACTCTTCAAAAAGTGTGGATAACGAGTCTTGTTTAATAAACTAGATTCGTAGACCTTATTTGAATAGTCAATCAGTCCTAGTATCCACTCTTCAAAAGTGTGGATAACGAGTCTTGTTTAATAACTGTAGACTTATTTGAATAGTCAAATCAGTCCTATACTCTAAAGTGTGGATATACTCTTGTTTAATTGTGTCCCAGACAACAATGCCACAAATAAGTCTCTATTGATCAAATCAATTTGAGCTATTTATTTGTCATTTTATATGTTTGAGATTTTATTTATATTCAAAATATAAATTCTGTTATTTACATCTAATGTATTTATCTCAGTATCATCTTTATATAATGAAACACTTTAGTGTTTCTAGAATATAAAGGTTTTATCCGCATCGGATTAAACACTGATACAGAGATAATGTCTCTAGTCTAAACTAGTTACATTATAACATTTCCTATTTAAGTACATACCCAAAGGTAGTTCCTAAATTTAGGTATCTACCGTCGAAACAGCGACTTTCGTCCCGTTTTCCGATTGCAGAGAAATCTCGGCTTGAAGCCAGTATCCAGCTCACAGCGGATTCTGAACGTCAATACATATATTTTATGTACCACACTAAGTATTTAAAATCTAATTTTAATACTAGTTGTGAACATAACTTTGACAAATATTTTTAAAGTTAGAGCCTCGCCCTTTCTTTAATTCCTTCGTGTCTTCCATATCCAAATGGTAGTCACTTTGGGATATGTCAATTATCCTTTTCAATATTTCACAAACCTTTGGCCAAGCCTTGGGTTTCGGAATATCGAAACGATGTGCACCTTGTGCTACATGCCCAATTGCAAACTTTGACTTTTCTCCACTAGAATAGTCAATTAATTCTCCAAGAATTATTAATTGCAATTTTAATACTTTTAAATCTAAAGATAGATTTATTGTAAGTATATTAATTAAGCACTAAAGTCATCATCACATAAATCTTCCAAGACTTTATGCTCTACTATTTGCTTAATTATGGGCTTAGTAATAATAAGTTATTTATCAAATAAATTACCTATTATCGATTCCCAATTGAAAATTAAATCATTTAAAACATTTAATCCAAGAATTATATATTTAAATATTCAACCTTTTCAATTCTTTACTTGATTTTAATAGTCCAACTATTTAATCAATTATTAAGGTACTATTTATTATAATGATTACAATAATCCAATTATTTAATCAACTATAATTTTAATATTGATTACTATAATCCCATTATAAAATCAACTATCATTTAATTCAATTATATTGATTACTATAATCCATTACAAAATCAACTATATATTGAATGAGTTTGTATATAGTCCAACTATATATTTTATATTGATTACTATAATCCCATTATAAAATCAACTATCATTTAATTCATTATATTGATTACTATAATCCAATTACAAAATCAACTATATATTGAATGAGTTTGTATATAGTCCAACTATATATTTTTTTAAAACAACATAAAATATTAGTCCGACTAATACTTTTGATTAATATGACGAGTAAAATATAAATGAGCGTGTTTAGCGAGTATTCGAACGAATGTTGCAAATTCAATACTTGCCTCCCACTATTTTTCGTCGAGCCTCTAACCCTCTGTGGAGTACTCGGGAAACCGCGTTTCCTAGTGGGCTAGGATCCTATTAAATAACACACAACCCTGACTTTGGTCAATAAAAAGCTGTATATGCTATTTAACTAGGTAGATCTCACAGATCAATTGGATCTCATCAATTCCTAGATCCGGTTAGGTGGACATCCAAGTCCGAAACATATGTATAATGTCAATGTATCCAATACATTTTCCCAACCATATCCTCCGAATCATCTAGGCCATGGCTTTGGCCAAAAACAAACCTAATGATTCCAGTTAAGCAGGACCCATTGACGAGGAAAGTTTCGTAATCAATGTCATTGGACAAAAAGTGATCTGACTTTGGCCAATAAAAATCACGATTTGGACAAGACACCGATATGCAACAAAACTCTCATGATTCAAGTACATCCTTGATTGACAAAGGTCTTGACTTTGGTCAAAAACAAACCAATGCCAACTTCGGATCTTGAACAAGAATCATTCAATGGAAGGATATTTGCTTAATATAGATTGAGGGATTTTCGCGTACAAATTGGCTACCAATTTAATTATCTTTGTTAAGGTCTCATCATCATACACCCTTAAACATGCATTCTAAATACATAATAAAGCGAGTATGAAATAAAATAATAATGATATGCGGATGGATACTTAACACATTGATCCTAGATCAAATCTCCCTTCTCACTCAAGCTAGCACTTTACTACTTATGTACTACTTCTACCCGTTCACTACACTTCTAAAGAAACCTCATATACATAGAGGGGAATAGGTGAGAAGAGAATACAAAGAGAAAGAAGGTGATAAGGCTGGACACGCAGGTCCAATTTAATAAATCGAATTTATTACAACAATTTCTAAAATTGCCCACCCATCTAATATCCATCCGATATACATTATTCATTCAACAACCACGTATTCACACACATATATATACAAACAAGACATGCTTTTACAACCAATCTAATCCAATTAATTAGTCTTTTTTAAAGTGATCATCCAATGTTCAAACAACGGTTTGATTTTGCACGAGTCCAACTCGATTGAGAATAAGTACATAAGGTACGAATTCACGAATTACGATATATCGAACTACTTATTAAATCTAATTTAATTCGTATTCAATACTAATTCAATTATTTAATTCCAAATTAAATGTTTACACTTTTAATATGCTTTAAAGACTTAGATTCTAAATCTAATCCTATTGGCTCTCAAAGCCCAACTAACATCCAATGTTAAATTCAATTCAAGTCAAATGGGCTTCAATTGGTTTATTAAGGCTTGGGCTTTGGTCAATGTGGGTCAAACCCAATTACCAAGCCCAATAAGGAATCACCCTTAAGTGCCATAAACCAATTTTAAGCCCATAAGGCCCAATTAAATTTTTTTAAAGCCCATTAATTAAATTTAATATTCCAAACATTAAAGTCCAATTAATTAAAGTGTAATACCAAGATTAATTATTAAACAAATTTTCAAAAATACCCATTTAATTTATTAATCATCTATTTTTCAAAATAAATGTCCAACATTAATTTTAACAAAAAATCAACTCATTTACATGTCCATTATGTATTCGGCCAAGGTGAGTTTTTTGTGCCGATTTGTTTTTCAATCCGATTGAATTACTAATCTACGTCCCGTACACGTTCTAAGTCATCCAATGATCTTAACACAAAAAATTCCAATCCACTCCAAGTAGCAACACATTCGGCCAAGGCATGAATTTGGGGAAAAATCATCCAATGCATTTTCATAAAATTGATTCAATATAACATCATGCTATAACATACAGTAGCATTCTTATTAATCAAATTTCATAAGAACATGCTTCAATCACAATTTCATCATACCATTCGGCCAAGGTTGGATTTTTGGGGAAAAATCATCCAATGCATTTTTCATAAAATTGATTCCATGTAACATCATTCTATATACATGCAAGCATACTTATTCATCAAATTTCACAAGAACATGCTTCAATCAATTTCATTACACCCATTCGGCCAAGGTTAAATTTTTGGGGAAAAATCATCCAATGCATTTTTCATAAAATTGATTCCATGTAACATCATTCTATATACATGCAAGCATACTTATTCATCAAATTCACAAGAACATGCTTCAATCAATTTTACCAAATTTAACCTAAAATTTCATGCTTGCAACATTAGCTCATGATGCCATTGTTGGTTAATTCTAAGGTCCCAAGATCAAATCAAGACATGAAATAATGTGTGAACACACCAACGGAGGTAGCGGAATACTCACATTGATCGGTAGAGTCGATTTGAAGACAAATGGACCCAAAAAACGCACTGCTATGTAAGCCTACTGCATGCAGTCCACTGCCTACAAAAACAGAAATTTGAATGAGAAAACGGAGCTCCTAGCTTCGTCGGATGGATCCCGTCTCTCATGGTCGAACCTCCCTACCACCTTCGCAAGACTTGTAAGTGTGCTAGCACTTGATTTCTCACCATGAGAAACCCACTCTTAGCTTCCCTATTGCTCACGTTTTCTGGTTCAAAACCAGTGAGCATTGTCCCATTTGGGCGTGAGAGAAGAGAGCATTGAGAGAGAGAAATGTTTTGTGTTAAGTTAAAATGATTTACCAAAAATCAATTTATATTTATGCCATAATATTTATTAATAAATAATAAATTATGACACAAAACATGCAATGGCTTAGAGTGTCAAACACTCAATTTCCATGCAATAACATTGAGTGCATTCTACACTATCAACATGCAATGCATTATCAATAAAATAATACATACAATGACATGTGTCATGTGGGCCCCACACGTTTCCAAATGAAAGTGGGCCCACGTGCACTCACGCGTTCGGGTTCGATATTTCCGAAATACCGAGCTTACGTCGCGACGTTAATTCAATCGAATTTAAATAAATAATTGCGCCTGGCGAAATTATTATTTACGTCGCTAACGAATTAATTCTAAATTAACTCGTTTGCCCGAATTAAAATCTAATTTTAATTCCGCGTCGAAATCTAATTTCGTCTAATATATCGAATATATTAATACATCGATTAATTCCGAATTAATCGTTCTCTCTCTTTAGACGACATTTTATCCCGGATAAAACATCTCCGTTATTAATCCTAGATTATTCTCTCTCTCTCTTCTATTATAATCCCAGATTATTCAAGAGTGCGAGTTGTGCGTCATCGGTGGATTATCGGGAAGCGACCCATGAGATCCCCGGATAAGTTGGCAGCAAATACGGTCGTCGGAGTGCCCGAATCACGTACGTACCAAGTACTACGTTCTACCGATTTACGAGACAAGGTCGACTCCTAGCAAAGCACCAAGTCTTCCCAAGTTCTCCGGACATATTCATCAAAGAATATCTAGATCTGTATCAAGCGTAGTATACAATTGTATTTGTGCGTATCGGCCCAGTATCGGATAATCACGTGCTAGGGCTGGGGCTGGATAAGTGTCTGCCCCGTCCGAAACACATATCGGATGTCTGGTAACTAGTCTCTATAATGGATATTCATGACCTGGTCATAATATCACGATTGGATGCGCATCACTTTAAGAGCACTAATACCGTATCCTGCGTGACATCATCTCCATTATGACTGGAGTGACACTTCCGTCTTGACATCACATCCAATACACTACGATTCTCTGATAAACCCAGAAGAGGTGAACACAGAACCAGTTAAGATCCCCCACCACCAAAACCAAAGTTTACCGATTGTCGTAAGTATTAGCGATGTAAGTCTCAGGTTAAGACTATACACACCTACCTTGATTTCGGCCTCCCATAGACACCTAGTCATAATACCAATGGGATTCCGAAGGGTCTATCCAGAGCGAAGCTGTTTCCCGTACCAATCGTGAAACACGACCTCCTATCGCACTTGCACAAGTATCCAATACTTATATATATGAGAACTATGCCGTTGTGCCCTCACAACGCGCACAAGTGCAATACTAGCCTATTCCGCATTATCGATGTCCAGTCTCGATAATACTACGGCTAGGGATATTTAATGATTAATCCTTCGTGGACTGATACTGTCTCATATCATCTCAATCCAGGAACTAATCATAGGGACCTCTCTTCATTTATATATCTATGGTGATCTAATCACAAATGATGAGAGTGCAATTTCCTTATTACATAGTTAATTTGCTACAAACAACACAATGATCTGTGCAAATAGTGACGCTATGGGTCATATTATCCAACATACAATCTAGCACACACGCCTTGAGTGATACATAGGTGACTAGGGAAGTGATTCCGGGAGCATGGAAGCTTGAAGCTTTGAGCTTCAATGGAGTTCATGCATGGCCGATTCTTGGAGGTTCAAAGAGGACTAAATCGCACAGCCCCATGCAAGGAGGAGCTACTGCCGAGCTCATGGAGGACGAAAATGGCTTGTCTTCTTCATTTCATCAAAACCGAAATTCAATGTGAGTATATTCCGCACCTCCTTTGATGTGTCATATGCGTTTTTTATGCATGATTTGTGATCCTTGGGACTTTGATTTAACTCTTATCAAGTAGATCCTTATTACTAGAATAAATGTTGTCTCTCCCAGTATTCTATGGAGAATTTTTCATGAAAGCCAAGCTTTCACCGATTGTATTATGGGAATGTCATTTCCAAGAAATGATATATCATCAATTATTTAGGACAATCACTGTCAGTGCGCTCCCACTAACCTCCTTATATACACAAGAATTATTTTCGTTTTGAATTAAATCATATACCATTATGATTACATCAAAACTATAGTTCCAAGAACGCAATGCTTGCTTCAATCCATAAATGGATCGAATAGTTTGCAACCTTGTTGCTTATTTTGGTACGACAAAACCGTCAGGATGTTGTAAACATCCTCCAAAAGGTTTTCCGTTTAAGGAAAGCGATTTTGACGTTCAACTGCCATATTTCATAAATGAAACATGCAGCATCGGCAAGCATTATCCAAATGGATTTAACCATGACAATGAGAAAAAGGTTTCGTCGTAATCGACACAACAATGTTGATAACGATATCTTTTTGCATTAAGCCTAGCTTTGTACGTTGTATGTTGCCATCCATGTATGTCTTCCTGAAGACTTATATAGTACCAATAGGCACAATGACTTATGGTACAACAACAAGTATCTAAACTTGGTTGGTATATATGGAATCCATTTCGGATATCATGGCACTTTGCCATAATGGGGAGTCGATACCTTGTATCACTTCCTCATACGTAGTTGGTTCGTGTTCCTCAATAAGATTGACATCTTACGAGGTGAGATCAGAAACCTATACCTCCCAGGTTGTTTTCTGACTCTCTTCGACATACGCAGTTCTTGTGTATTCGAAGATTATTGGTGTAGTTTCATCTCTGATGAACTATTTGTGTTCCATTAAGGACTTGGTGCCTGGAACAGTATTACTCCGATTTTTCATCGAGTTTTACTTTCCTCCCACTTACCACTGCATATCGGTATTCCTTTCAGGAAAATCTCATGGAGAGCAACAATTAAATTGTTCTCTTGTGAGTTGTATAAGTACTATACTTGGTTACCTTAGGATAACCTACAATTAGGCACTTATCCGATTTGGGTTCTAGTTGTTATCATCCAAACATATGCCCAGCATTCCCAAATCTCAGGAATGAGAAAACCCGGTTTCTTTCTGTCCTATCTAATATGAAGTCTGTCAGACAGATTTTTATGGAACCTTATTCAAAATAAGTTTGCACTGATTAATGCGTATCCCTAGAAGGAAAATTTTAGCTCAGAGCGACTCATAATTAACCTTATCATGTCCAACAAAATTCGATTTCTCATTTGGACACACCGTCAAATTGAGGTGTTCCGGGAGGAGTCCATATTGAAAGAATACTATACTCTTTCAAGTAATTGAGAAACTTATTCCTTAAGTATTTTCCACCGTGGTCTAATCGTGATGGTTTAATACTTTAGCCGATCTGTTTGTCTACTTCGTGTCGAAACTCTTTGAATTTATTAAGAGTTCCGATTTATGTTTCAAAAGAAACACATAACCATAACGCGATGCCATATCTATAAAGGTTACGAAGTATTCATACCCACCTCTAGCCTGGCTAGATATGGGCCCACTTATGTCACTATGAACGAGGGCTAACTGATCGGTGGCACTTGCACTTTTACTAAGTAAAAGGTGTTTTAGGCACTTTGCCTAAAAACTAGATTCATAGACATCATTTGATTAGAATCAAATCCGTCCTAGTACCCACTCTTCGAAAGTGTGGATATACGAGTCTTGTTATGTGTCCCAGACAACAATGCCACAAATAAGTCTCATCTGATTTTCAGTTTGAGCTATTTGTTTGTCATGTTATATTTTTTTTGAGATTCATTTATATTCAAAATATAAATACTGTTATTCACATCTAATGTTCTTATCTCAATATCATCTTTATAAAATAAAACACTTTAGTGTTATAGAATATAAAGGTATACCCGCAACGGGTTAAACCTGATATAGAGATAATGTTTCTAGTCAAACTAGGTACATTACAACAGTTTCCTAATTTAAGTACATACCCGAGGGTAGTTCCTAAACTTAGGTTTCTTCGGTTAAAACAGCGACTCTCGTCCCATTTCTGATTCGCAGATCAATCTCAACTGAAGCCAGTCTCCTGCTAATCAGCAGATTCTGCACATCAGTACATATATTTATGTACCACATCTAGCATCAAAAATCCAATTTTGAAACTAATAGTGAACATATTTATGATAAACATATTTGAAGTCGAAGCATTTCCCTGTTAGACATTATGTCCCATAGCGTCACTGTTTGTAAATGATATTGTATTATTGTACAAAATTAACTATGTGATAATGAAATTGCCTTTTGCCGTTTTGTAATATTATTACTTTGACTTATAAATGGCGAAAGTCCATATGATTAGTACTTGGACTGAGAATGATATGAGACAGTATCAGTCCCCAAAGGTTTAATCATTAAATATCCCTAGTCGTAGTATTATCGAGACTGGACATCGATAATGCGGAATAGACTAGTATTGCGCTTGTGCACGTTGTGAGGGCACGACGGCATAGTTCTCATATATTTAAGTATTGGATACTTATGCAAGTGCGATAGGAGGTTGTGTTTTACCGATGGTACGGAAAACAGCTTCGCTCTGGATAGACCCCGCGGAATCC
Organism: Zanthoxylum bungeanum; assembly: GCA_019454045.1. Taxonomy (NCBI): domain Eukaryota; kingdom Viridiplantae; phylum Streptophyta; class Magnoliopsida; order Sapindales; family Rutaceae; genus Zanthoxylum; species Zanthoxylum bungeanum. The sequence goes on from SKCR01032377.1 coordinate 22,631, forward strand.
CATTGGTAGTATGTCTGCGTGTCTATGGGAGGCCGCATCAGGGTAGGTGTATATGGTCTTAACCTGAGACTCACATCGCTAGTACTTGCGACAATCGGTAAACTTTAGTTTTGGTGGTTGGGGACCTTAACCGGTTCTGTGTACACCTCTTCTGGGTTTATCGAGAATCGTAGTGTACTGGATGTGATGTCAAGATGGAAGTATCGCTTCAGACATATGGAGGTGATGATCATGCAGGGCACAGAACTAGTACTCTATAAAAGGTTGCAACCGTCGGGACAATATGACAAGGTCAGGATTGTCCGATTTAAAGAGACTAGTTGCTTGATGTCCGATATATGTTTCGTACGGGGCAGACACATCTCCAGCCCCAGGCCTAGCATGTGATCATCCGATACTGGATCGATGTACGCAATACTACGGTATACTACGCCTGATACAGATCTTATATTCCTATAAGAATATTTCTGGAGAATTGGGTAGGCATGGCGCTTTGCTAGAAGCCAACCTTGTCTTGTAAATCGGTAAAGACGTAGTACGAGGTACGTACGTGTTCGGATTATCCGACGACCGTATTTACTGCCAAAATATCCGGAGATCTCTTGGGTCGCTTCCTGAAGATTCACCTATGATATTTGATTCGGACTTAATTAATCTTGGATTAATTGCGAGAGAAACTTTATCTTGGATAAAGTGCCTAATTTAGAGAGAGAACGATTAATTTGGAATTAATCGATAAAATTATTATATTCGATATAATATCGAAATTCGATTTCGACGCGAAATTAAAATTAGATTTTAATTCGGGCATACGAGTTAATTTAGAATTAATTCGTAAGCGACGTAAATAATAATTTCGCTAGGAGCGATTATTTATTTAAATCGATTTTAATTAACATCGCGACGCTAGCTCGGTATTTCGGAAATATCGAACCCGAACGCGCGTGAGTGGACGTGGGCCCACTTTCATTGGGAAACGTGTGGGGCCCACATGACACTTGTCATTATATGCATTATTTTATTGATAAGGCATTGCATGTTAATAGTGTACAAAACACTCTAAGGCATTGCATGGTGATAGTGTGCATTACACTCAAAGGCTTTGCATGGAGTTTGAGTGTTTGACACTCTAAGCCATTGCATGGTTTATGTCATAGATTTATTATTAATTTAATAAATTATAACATAAATATAAATTGATTTTTGGTAAAACAAAGATCAATTAATTTAAGACTTTACACAAAAATCTCTCTTCTCTCTCAAATTGCCGAGAACTCCATTGAGGGCAAGGGCAAGGAAGATTTGATCTTCTATTTCTCCATTTTGCTAGCACAAGCAAGGGATTAAAAGAGGTGATAGGGAAACCATCAAAGAGCTTGGAATACAAAAGCTTGGAGCTTCAAGTCTTCTTCCTCCTCTTGGCCGAATCTTCCACAACTTGGAGCTTCTACATTTGATCATCTTCTTCATCACAAGGCATTGTAAGTATGATTCCGCCATACTTCATGTTTATATATATTCTTTATAGTAATTTCATGTGCTTAATCTTTGTTTGGGACATATTATAGAAACCAACATTCCCCGCCTTCACTTCCTTCACGTTTGCCTTGTCCATATGGTAGTCACGCTTCCAATGACCACGTTTGCCACAGTTTATGCAAACATTTTGGGATATGTCTTTTGTCTTCCCCGAAGACTGTGATGATTTTCCATTTGCCTCTTTTAGAAGCTCTGGCTTTTCCTCCTTGAGCATAGCCATCGACTCTCCAAGATTTTACTCTTGATTCATAATGAACCTGCCCCAGCTTTCAGGTAGAGACTATAAGATCAAATCTTTGGTAGTCTCGGCCACGTAGGTAATGCCCAGCTAACCTAGCTGATCGATGTCAGTAATCATCTGCGAAACCTAATGCTCGATAGATGTACCCTCTGACATACGTGAGCAAAAGAGCTTCTTTTGCAATTTATACTTCGAAGATTTAAGAATAAATCTATGAAGATCTTTAATTTCATCATCATGGTACAATGATCTAATCCTTAATTCTAACGACGAAATTAAAGTGTCATTGCGGTAAGCATAAAAGATTGAGCACTAAAGTTATCATCACCATGAGTCATCCAAAACTCATGCTCCACTATTTGCTCAACTCCGGGCTCAGGCCCAGGAGGTTGCCTCTATCAAATAGAGTAACTTCTCAGTTCCCAGGACTATCCTGAGGTTTTATTCCCAATCTGAAAATTAAAGCTGTTTAATGACATTTTCTCCAAATTATGTTTTAAACACTAATCTTTCAGTTATCTTGATTGCTATAGTCCCACTATCCAATCAACGATTTCGGGTACTATTGAATATAATGATTACTATAGTATAACTATATAATTAACTATAATTTGATTTGTTAAATTCAAATATATTGATTACTATAATCCAATTATATAATAAATTATAAATTGAAGTAGTTTGAATATAGTCCAACTGTTTAATTTAAAACAACGATTAAATATTAGTCCAACTAACAAATATTTAAGTAATGACGAAAAATGAAATAAGCGCGTATTGGCAAGTATCTAAACGAAATTGCAAATTTAATACTTGTCTCCCACTGTTTTTCGGCGAGCCTCTAAGCCTCTATTGAGTACTCGGGAAACCTTATTTCCTAGTGGGCTAGGATCCCGTTAAATAACACACAACCTTGACTTTGGCCAACAAATTGTATGATATTTAAATAGGTAAATCTCTAAGATTAGTAGGATCTCATCCAATTCCTAGATCCAGTAGGTGGACATCCAAGTCCGAAACATATATCTAATATATGCCAATATATTCCCTAACCTTTTTTCCTCTGAATCAATTCAGCCTTGGCTTTGGCACAACAAACTTAATGATTCCAGTTAAGCGGGACACATTGACCTTGGAAAGCTTTGTAATCGATGTCGATGGACAAGAAGTGATCTTGACTTTGGCCAAAAATCACAACGTGGACAAGACATGCGATATGGAACAAAGCCTTCATGATTCAAACACATCCTCGATGGACAAAGGTCTTGACTTGGCCAACAACCAGTGCCAATCTTGGATCTTGAGAATGAATCATTCAATGGAAGGAAAAACGCTTAATATTTGTTGAGGGTTTCTCCGCGTACTTGGCAACCAATTAATTATCTTTAATTAGGTCTCATCATACACCCTTAAATATGCATTCTAAAAGCATAATAAGGCTCGGTAAATAAATTAATAATGATATGCGGATGGATTTAAAACAACTTGTTCCTAGAACAAATATCTCCTTTTCCTCTCTCATGCTAGCACAAATCTACTTCTACCCAATTACATAACACTTCTTCTAAAGAAACCACTTTTACATTGAGGGGAATAGGTGAGAAGAAATACAAAGAGTCAAGAGGTAATAGGCTGGACACACAGGTCCAATTTAATAAATTCTAAATTTATTACAATAATTTCAAAATTGCCCTCACCCATCTAATATCCATCCGATATACATTATCATACATCACATCCATGTATTCACACAAAGCATGTTATCAATCAATCTAATCCAATTAATTAATCTGAAATTAATGACCATCCAATGTTCAAACAACGATTTGATTTGCATGAGTCTGACTCATTTAAGAATAAGTACTCAAAGTATGAATTCTTGAATTATATCAAACTACAATATTAAATCCAATTTAATTTGTATTCAATACTAATTCCTTATTTATATCCAAATTAAATAATTACACTTTATTAATGAGCCTTTGCGACTTAGATTCTAAATCTAATCATTACGGGTCTCAAAGCCCAATTAACATCCAATGTCAATTTAATTAAAGTCCAAAGGGCTTTCAATTAATTTATAAGGCATGGACTTTGGTAACCAAAACCCAATAAGGAATCACCCTTTGCCAAAAATCAATTTAGGCCCATTAGTGTAGAGTTTCAATCAAGTCCCAAGGATCATAAATCATGCAAAAAACGAGTTGAATACATATCATATGAGGTGCGGAAAAGACTCACAATGATCGGTTGGATGCTCCGAAGATGAACCACGAGCACTGCCTTCTCCTCTTCTATCATGCTTACGGTAAACCCACTGGTTTGAGCTCAAGAGTCTCGGTCATGGTGGGTTTGTGGACTCCATCTTCATCTTCGAGCTCCAAGCTTCAACAATGATTCCAAGCTCATGAAATCACTTCCCTATCACCTGTATTCCTCCATGAGTGTGCTAGCACTAGATCTTGCAACAAGATCTTTACTTCTCCATTTTTTGATCGACAGAAAACCAGAAAAAGAGATGAAGACCGGTCCAAGAACGAGAGAGACGAGAGAAGAGGTTTTTGGATCCATTTTGCCTAAAAACGTAAATGGAGAGAGAGAATGAATTAGAAATAAAAAATGTAACAGGTTTATATAATTTCCAAAAATATTTAATAAACATTTACTTTTTTCTATTTCAGAAAGCAAAAGCTTTCAATCAACTTTTCACCCATCACTTCTACTTTTACTTTAAGTCACATCACATCACTTTAATAAAGTGACATGTTGTCAAGTCACATCACTCAAAGTGACAATTGATTTGACACATGATGTGACAAACGATTTGACGCTTGATGTGACTTGCGTGCCGCGATCGAATTCGAAATGCGAATGCGCTCGCAATCACTCTCGGGCTCGGGTTCGCTAATTCCAAATTAACGATTTTCCATCGCGTCGTAATTAAATGATTACGCCTAGCGAAATCATTATTCACGTCGCTAACGAATTAATTCTAAATTAATTCGTTC
>SKCR01032378.1:0-21672 GCA_019454045.1 Zanthoxylum bungeanum
TGGCGGAAACACACTTACATCGATCGGTTTGTGGATCCGTTGAGCAACAAAAATTCCCTTTGTGCAGTGGGTGGTATTCGGCCAAGGTAAGTAGTGAGCTCCAAGCTTTGTTTTGATCCTTCCAAGCCCAAGGATTAGTTTCCCATAACACCTATGTATGATTCCTTGATGGTGCTAGCCTTGTATTTGATTTATTGTTCCAAACAAACACAAATTTCCAAGCTTTTGCAACAAAAAAACATGAAAATGAGAGTGCTGTGAATAGTGGTATTCATGCCACTTTTGAGAAAGAGGATGAAGATTTTTTGTAAATGATTTACTTAAACCTTTTATATTTATTTCTAAAATAATTATAATAAATCAAATACCAAAAGTTGGTATATGACAAGGTCAAGGTCAATCATCTTTACTTGGAGTGTAATGCACACTTCCACCAAAACCCATCACCAAAAAAGTGAAACAATGACAAGTGATGTGATGGTTGATGTGACATGTGGGCCCCACTTGATTCCGAATGCGAGTGGGCTCACAAACACTCCCGGGCTCGGGTTTGATAATTCCGAATTAGGGAACTTCCGTCGCAACGTTAATTAAATCAAATTTAATTAAATAATCATGCCCAGCAAAATTACTATTCACGTCGCTAATGAATTAACTCCAAATTAATTCGTTTGCCCGAATTAAAATCTAATTTTAATTCCGCGTCGAAATCGAATTTTGTTTAATATATCGAATATATTATTTTAATGATTAATTCTAAATTAATCTTTCTCTCTCTTCAAATAGTACTTTATCCAAGATAAAGTCTCTCCGCAATTAATCCAAGATTAATTGAGTTCGAATCATACGTCATCGGTGAATCTTCGGGAAGCGACCCAAGAGATCTCTAGATATGTTGGCAGTAAATTTGGTCGTCAGTATATCCGAACACGTACGTACCAAGTACTACGTTTTACCGATTTACGAGACAAGGTTGGCTTCTAGCAAAGCGCCATGCCTACCCAATTCTCTAGAAATATTCTTACTGGAATATAAGATCTTTGTCAAGTGTAGTATACCGTAGTATAATGTATAGCGATCCAGTATCTGATGTCACGTGCAAGGCCTGGGGCTGGAATAGTGTCTGCCCCGTACGAAGCACATATCGGATATCAAGCAACTAGTCTCTTTGAATCGGATAATCATGACCTTGTCATATTATCCCGATGGTTGCAACACTATAGAGAACCAGTTCTGAATCCCTGCGTGATCATCATCTCCATATGTCTGAAGTGATACTTCCATCTTGACATCACATCCAATGCACTACGGACGACTCTCAATAAACCCAGAAGAGAGTACGCAGAACCTGTTAAAGCCCTGGACGACCAAAACCAAATTTTACCGATTGTCGCAAGCATTAGCGATGCGAGTCTCAGGTTAAGACCAAATACATCTACCCTGACGTGGACTCCCATAGACACATATACATACTACCAATGGGATTCCACGGGGTCCATCCAGAGCGAAGCTGTTTTCCGTACCAATCGGTAAACACAACCTCCTACCGCACTTGCATAAGTATCCTATACTTAAATATATGAGAACTATGCCGTTATGCCCTCACAACGCGCACAAGTGCAATACTAGCCTATACCGCCGCATTATCGATGTCCAATCTCGATAATACTACGACTATGGATATTTAATGATTAAATCTTTATGGATTGATACTGTCTCATATCATCTCAATCCGATACTAATCATATGGACTTCTACCATTTATATTAAAGTAAATAAATTTACAAAACGGTAAAAAGGCAATTTCATTAATACATAGTTAATTTTGTACAAAAAACACAATGTATTTTACAAACAGTGACGCTATGGGTCATATCAGTCCACACAATCCAGTGACCATCACCCGGATTGGCCTGATTGTGAATCCATATGCTCAAAGCGTATGAGACACCAGGTCATGTACATTTTTCAATGTACAAGTTCTCGCAGAGTTTTAACAACTTAATCTATCTCAGTAGATCTTTATTCCTAGAATAAAGGTTGTTACTCCCAAGATTTCTACGGAGAATTTTCTCAAAAGCCAAGCTTTCGTCGATTATTTTATATGGGAATTTCATTTCCAAGAAATGACATATATTATCATTATTTTATTAAAGGACATTCTTTGTCAGTGCACTCCCACTAACCTCCTTATATACACAAGAATCATTTTTCGTTTTTGAATTAAATCATAGACCATTATGATTACATCAAAACGATGATTCCAAGAACCTAATGCTTGCTTCAATCCAAACATGGATCGAATAACCTGCAAACCTTGTTTACTGGTTTTAGTACGATAAAATCGACAGGATGTTATAAACATCCTCCAAAGGGTTTTCGTTTAAGGAAAGCGATTTTGATCTTTAACTGACACATTTCATAAATGAAACGTGCAGCTACTGCAAGCATTTTCCAAATGGATTTGCCGTGGTAACAGGTAAAAGGTTGAACCGTAATCAACACAATGTTGATAACGATACCTTTCCGCTACAAGCCTAGCTTAGTACGTTGGTATGTTGCCATCCATGTATGTCTTCCTTGAAGACTTACACAGTACCTATAGGCACAATGCCTTATGGTACATCAACTAGTGTCCAAACATAGTTGTTATACATGGAATCCATTTTGGACTCATGGCACTTTTCCATAACGGAAGTCGATACCTTGTATCACTCCCTCATACGTAGTCGGTTGGTATACCTCAAAAATATTTCCATCTTTATGAGGTGAGATCAGAAACCCATAACCCAGGTTGTTTTCTGATTCTCTCCGATCTACGCGTTTCTTGTGTATACGAAGATTAATGGTATAGTTTCACCCTTGATGAACTATTTATGTTCCATTAAGGACTTCATGCCAGAAGAAATAATATTATTACTCGATTTTCATCGAGTTATACCATCCTCCCACTTAACACTGCATATCGGTAATCCTCTAAGGAAGACCGCATGGCGAGCAACAATTACAATTGTTCCCTAGTGAGATGTATAAGTACTATACTTATGGTTTTCCCTAGGATAACCTACATTTGGCACTTATCCGATTTGGGTTCTAGTTTGGTATCATCCAAACGTAAGCCTAGCATACCCAAATCTACAGGAGTGTGAAACCCAGTTTCTTTCCCGTTCATATCTAATTATGAAATATGTCAAACAGATTTTAATGGAACCTTATTCAAAATAAGTTTTGCACTGTTTATGCTTATCTTTGAAGGAAAAACTAGCTCAGAGCGACTCATGATAAACCTTATCATGTCCAACAAAATTCGGTTTCTCCGTACGGACACACTGTCAAACTGACGTGTCTCGGGAGGAGTCCTCATTTGAAAGAATACTATACTCTTTCAAGTATTTATGAAACTCATTGCTTAAGTATTTTCCATTACGGTCTTACCGTGACGGTTTAATACTTTAGCAGATCTGTTTGTCTATTTCGTGTCGAAACTCTTAAAAGTTTCTGATTTGTGTTCTTTAAAAGAAACACATAATCATAACGTGATGCCACATCCGTTAGGTCACGAAACATTCATATCCACATCTAGCCTAGCTAGATATGGGCCCACTTACTTCACTATGAATAGGGCTAACAGATCGGTGGCACTTACACTATTACCAAGTAAATAGTATTTTAGGTACCTTACCTAATAAACTAGATTCGTAGACTTTATTTGATTAGTCAAATCAGTCCTAGTACCCACTCCTCAAAAGTGTGGATATACGACTCTTGTTTAATTGTGTCCCAGACAATAATACCACAAATAAGTCTATAGTGATTAAATCAGTTTGAGCTATTTGTTTGTCATATTATATGTTCGAGATTTTATTTATATTCAAAATATAAATACTGTTATTCACATCTAATGTGTTTATCTCAATATCATCTTTATATAATAAAACACTTTAGTGTTCTAGAATATAAAGGTTTATCCACAATGGATTAAACACTGATATAGAGATAATGTTTCTAGTCTAACTAGTTACATTATAACAGTTTCCTAATTTAGGTACATACTCGAAGGTAGTTCCTAAACTTAGGTATCTATGGTCGAAATAGTGACTTTCGTCCCGTTTCCGATTCGTAGATTAACCTCAGCTTGAATTCAGTATCCTGCTCACAGCAGATTCTGAATATCAATACATATATTTTATGTACCACACTAAGTATTTTTAAAATCCAATTTTAATACTAGTAATGGACATAATTTTGACAAACATCCTTAAAGTCAGAGCCTTGCCCTTTCTTTGATTCCTTTGTATCTGCCATATCCAAACGACAGTCACTTTGGGATATGTCCTTTATCTCCCAGAAGATCATAATGACTTTGCCTTTACCCTTTTTAATATTTCAGAAGTCTTCGGCCAAGCCTTGGATTTCTAGAATATTGACGTAAAGTGCGCCTTGCGCTACTTATCTAATAGGAAAGTTTGACTTTATCTCTTTGAGATTAGTCATTAATTCTCCAAGAATTATTAATTGCAGATTTAATACTTCTTAAATCCAAACATAGATTTATTACAAGTATATTGAATTAAGCACTAAAGTCATCATCACATAGATCTTCCAAAGATTATGCTCTACTATTTGCTTGATTCTGGGCTAAGGCATAATAGGTTATTTTATCAAATAAAGTAAATTATTATTTATTTCCAGGACCATCCTGGAATTTCATTCCCAATTTGAAAATTTAAATCATTTAAATATTGTAATCCAAGATTATATTTAAATGTCTAATCTTTCAATGTTTCTTGATTTTAATAGTCCAACTATTTAATCAATTATTTCAGATACTATATATCATAATGATTACAATAATCCAATTATTTAATCAACTATGATATTAATTCAATTATATTGATTACTATAATCCAATTATAAAATCAACTATTTATTGAATTTATTTGAATATAGTCTAACTATATTATTTAAAACAACATTAAATATTATTTGAAGAGTGATATTTGTTTGAGCGAGTATGGCGAGTAATTGAACGAATATTGCAAATTCAATTCTTGCCCCCCACTATTTTTCGGCGAGCCTCTAACCCTCTGTCGAGTACTCGGGAAACCGCATTTCCTAGTGGCTAGGATCCCGTTAAATGTCACACAATCTTGACTTTGGCCAACAAATTGTATGATAATTAACTAGGTAGATCTCTAAGATAAATTGGATCCAATCCAATTCCTAGGTCCGGTAGGTGGACATCCAAGTCCGAAACATATATCGTATATATGCCTAAATATCCAATATGTACCCTAACCTTTTTCCTCTGAATCAACTAGGCCTTGGCTTTGGCACAACAAACCTAATGATCCCAGTCAAGTGCGACCCATTGACCATGGAAAGCTTCGTAATCAATGTCAAGTGACAAGAAGCGGTCTTGACTTTGGCCAACAAACCACAACTTGGACAAGACACCGATATGGAACAAAGCTCTCGTGATTCAAACACATCTTCGACGGAAAAAGGGCTTGACTTGGCCAACAACCCAATGCCAATCTCGGATCTTGAGTAAGAATCACTCAATGGAAGGAAAAACGCATGATATTTGATGAGGGTTTTTCGCGTGCAAATTGGCTACCAATTTATTATCTTTGTTAAGGTCTCATCATCATACACCCTTAAACATGCATTCTAAATACATAATGTAGCGCATATGAAAATAAATAATAATGATATGCGGATGGATACTTAACACATTGATCCTAGATCAAATCTCTCCCTTTCTCTCTCAAGCTAGCACTTGTATTACTTCTACCCGTTACACTACACTTCTAAAGAAACCTCATTTACATTGAGGGGAATAGGTGAGAAGAGAATACAAAGAGAACAGAGGTGATAAGGCTGGACACGCAGGTCCAATTTAATAAATCAAATTTATTACAACAATTTCCAAAATTGCCCCCACCCAACTAATATCCATCCGATATACATTATTCATTCATCACAACCATGTATTCACATAAAGCATGTTATCAATCAATCTAATCAAATTAATTAATCTGATAATTAGTGATCATCCAATGTTCAAACAACGATTTGATTTTTTTCGAGTCAAACTCATTTTGCGAATAAGTACTCAAAGTACGAATTCTCGAATTAAATTAAACTACGTCATTAAATCCAATTTAATATGCATTCAATTCTAATTCGTTATTTAATTCCAAATTAAATATTACACTTTAATAATAAACCTTTTACGACTTAAATTCCAAATTTAATCGTAACGCGTCTCAAAGACCGATTAACGTCCAACGTCAATTCAATTAAAGTCTAATGGGCTTTTAATTGATTTCTTAAGGCGTGGACTTTTGGTCAACTCGGGTCAAACCGAATAACCAAAATCCAATCCGGGATTTACCCCATAAGCCCATAAATCAATCTTGGCCCATTAGGCCCAATTAAACTTTAAAGGATCATTAAGTCGTATTTGGGCTTAACGGAAGTGGTTTTGGGCCCAATTGGATCCAATCCAATTTGCCTAAATCCAACTTTGTACAACAAAGCCCAATAAGCCCATTTACAACTTTAAAAGCCCAAATCTAATTTAAGGCCCAATTAATTAAATTCATAAAATCCAATTTCATAATATAATTAACCTAAGGTGCATATCATGAATAATCACCTAAATCAATATTTCCAAAACATCAAATTAGTCCAATTAATCATGTTTAACATCATCATCACATGTCCAACACATTGATGAAAAATCAAACCCATTTTACATGCTTCTAAGTCTCGGCCAAGGAAGGTAATTTTGTCCGATTTGAATTCAATCCAATTAAATACACAATCGACAACGAATTAACTTCCCGAATGATTTCATACACATCTAATGTTCAAAAAATCAAAATTCCAAGACATTAAAGGGGCTATTCCATTCGGCCAAGTGAAGGTAATTTGGGGATTTTTGTTCAATTCAAAATCCAATCCAATTAGTTTCAAATTAACATCATCCTTAATGATTCTAATTCATCCAATGAACCAAAATCAAAAAATTCCAAGAATTCCAATAACATCACATTCGGCCAACTCATAAAATTTAGGGAAAATTATTCCAAATGAATTTTCAACAAATTGATCCAACCAATATACAATTAAACATATTATAAGCATACTCAAATAATCAATTCATTCAAATCATGCTCAAAACAAATTTACCCAAATTTTAAGCCCTAAAATTTCATGCTTGAACCTAGGCTCTTGATGCCATTGTTGGTGTTAATCTAGGTCCCAAGATCATCAAACAAGCATGATAAAGTGTGAAATACATATCAAAGGAGTTTCGGAATACTCACATCGATCGGTTGAGACGATTGAAGACGAACAAAAACAGTTTTGGATCCTCCAAGGTGCGCCCAAGTGCAGCAGTCCACTGCTCACAGTTTCAGTTTTTCTGCATCATTTTGAGCTTCGAATCTTTGTCGAACGATTCCCGGCTCAAGGTTAAGTGTCCCTAACACCTTCGTATGTCTCTCGGGAGTGCTAGCTCGCTTTGATTTTGCCACAAAACCCATGAATTTGCCTTGCAAAATTCGGCCAAACCATGGCAGTTCACTGCCATGGGCATGAGAATGAGAGAGTGAGATGGAGAGGAAAAAGTGTGTATTAGGTTGGTCAAACCATTTCTAAAATGGCTTTATATATTTACCATAAAATATATTAAACATTTACCAAATAAATCATTAAATAATCAAATGGTAAATGCCTCCACCAACTAACACTATTCCAACAACACACATCAACTATTCATTTCACTTTATTAAAGTGACATGTTGTCTTTCAATCAATCAATCACATCTATCAATCAAATGTCACATCACTCAAAGTGACGTTTGATTTGACGCTTGATGTGATGAATGATTTGACGCTTGATGTGACTTGCGTGCCGCACTCGAATTCGAAATATGAATGCGCTCGCAATCACACTCGGGCTCGGGTTCGTTAATTCCAAATTATCGATTTATCCGTTGCATCGTAATTAAATGATTACGCCTAGCGAATTCACTATTCACGTCGCTAACGAATTAATTCTAAATTAATTCGTTCGCCCGAATTAATTCTAAATTAATTCGTTCGCCCGAATTAAAATCCAATTTTAATTCCGCGTCGAAATCCAATTTCGTTTAATATATCAAATATATTAATTTACCGATTTATTCCAAATTAATCGTTATCTCTCTTTTATTGATATTTTATCCTAGATAAAATATCTCCGAAAATAATCCTAGATTAATTTTCTCTCTCATCAAATTAATCCCAGATTAATAATTTTCTCTCTCATCAAATTAATCCCAGATTAATTAAAGTGCGAGTCATACTTCATCGGTGTATCATTGGGACGCGACCAAAGAGATCCCCGGATATGTTGGCAGTAAATCGGGTCGTCGGACTATCCGAACACGTACGTACCAAGTACTACGTTTTACCGATTTACAAGGCAAGGTTGGCTTCTAGCAAAGCGCCATGCTTACCCAATTCTCCGGAAATATCCTTACAGGAATATGTGATCTATATCAAGCGTAGTATACCGTAGTATTGCGTATTTCGATCCAGTATCGGAAGGTCACGTGCTAGGCCTGGGGCTGGAGTTGTGTCTGCCCCGTACAAAGCACTTGTCGGATGTCTGGTAACTAGTCTCTATAATCGGATATACATGACCTAGTCATAATATCCCGATGGCCGCGCAGCACTTAAGAGTACTAATACCGTATCCTATCATCTCCACTAGGACTGGAGTGATACTTCCATCTTGACATCACACCCAATACTCTACGATTCTCAATATACCTAGTATCGGCGTACACAGAATCGGTTAAAGCCCTAGACGACCTCAACCAAAGTACATTGATTGTCGTAAGCATTAGCGGTGCAAGTCTCAGGTTAAGACCAAATACACCTACCCTGATGTCGGACTCCCATAGACACATAGTCAAACTACCATTGGGATTCCGAGGGGGTCTATCCAGAGCGAAGCTGTTTCCCATACCATCGGTGAAACACAACCTCCTACCGCACTTGCATAAGTATCCAATACGTAAGTATATGAGAACTACGCCGTTGTGCCCTCACAACGCGCACAAGTACGATACTAGCCTTTTACGTATTTATCGATGTCCAATCTCGATTATACTCTGACTATGGATATTTAATGATTTATCCTTCGTTGATTGATACTGTCTCATATCATTCTCAATCAAGGAACAAATCATAAGGACCTCTCATCATTTATATATCTAGGTGATCTAATCACAAATGATAAGAGTGCAATCTCTTTTGTCACATAGTTAATTTGTACAACAACACAATGATCTGTACAAATAGTGACGCTATGAGTCATAATTTTCCAACATAGGCGTGTGTGTAGTGGGCTGTTTAGGGTTGCGATTAAGGCTTGTGAGGGTGCTGGGCGTGATGAGTTAAGAGGTGAGAGCGTGTATTATTTTTAGGGTTTTTTTTGTTGTTTTTTTCTTGAATGTTGGAGAGAGGAGAGAGCTATGCTAGGGTTTTATTTTTATAAAGAGAGAGGGTAGGGGAATTAGGGTTTGCATGGGTTTTTAACAAGGAAAGAAATCAATTAAATTGGGGACATGATTTGTTTAAATTAGGAATAGGTTTATTTGATTTTTTTAAATTAGGAATAGGTTTATTTGATTTGTTTTATTTAGGTAGGGATATATTTTAATTTGGTATGTGATTTTTTAGATTAGGAATTTATTTAATTTAGGAATTTAATTAAATTAGATTTTAATATAATTTAATTTCAATTTAATTTGTTTTAATTTAATTCAATTTAAATTTAATTGGTTTTAATTTAATTTGTTTTTTAATTTAATTTAATTTAATTTGTGACATGTATTTTAAATGTTTTAATTATTTTTGAATTGGGCTTGGGTGAGATGGGCTTGGCTTTGTATTTCAAGGGTTTTGGGCCAAGGTTAAATGATTTGCGAGGTTTTTGGGCTAAAGGTGTTTTAAAACGAAGGTCCAATAAGCGAGCCTGAGGCTAAACAAGCGAATAAAAATCTAACAAAAATACTGATTCCCTTCCGACGTCCGTTTCCCGTGACTTCCTCGACTTAAAAGGTAGTGTCTCCAAATGAGACTCATCATAAGGACTTATATGCAAAAATACAGTGCCTACAGTCGCCCCCACTTTGATGGGACTTGTGCTGTGTGTGACAATGACAATCCTGTCAAAGTTATGCAATGCATTTTTTACTTACTTGGCTCACCAGCTGCCACCTGACTTGCCTGCTTCTTTGAGCTTGAGTTGATCTGGTTGTGCCATTTTCGGCATGCTAAACCCATTTCCGAGGCGTTGCTAAAGTGATGAGTGTCTATTTTCGAACTGTGCTCCATTTTTGGAGTGCCATTTTCGGCGAGTGATAGTAGTCCATTTCTTAACCGTGCTCCATTTTCGGAGTGCCATTTTGGGCATGCTAACCCTATTTTCGAAGTGTCACTGATATGATGGTAGTTCATTTCTGAACCATGCTCCATTTTCGGAGTGACAATTTCGGCAAGTGATAGTAGTCTTTTCGAACTGTGCTCCATTTTCGGAGTGCCATTTTCGGCATGCTAACCCCATTTTCGAATTGTCACTGATGTGATAGTACTCTATTTCTGAACCATGCTCCATTTTCGGTGAGTGATAGTAGTCCATTTTCGAACCGTGATCCATTTTCAGAGTGCCCTTTTCGGTGAGATGTGATAATAGTCCATTTCTGAACCGTGCTCCATTTTCGGAGTGCCATTTTCGGCGTCTGATACTGATGTTGATTTGGGCTCAGCCCCCGGGACTCATCCCCAAAACTGATACTGATGTGGGCCTTGCCCCCAACTGTAGTTATGTGGGTCTTGCCCAGACTGATACTGATGTGGGCCTCGCTCCCTGACTGATACTGATGTGGGCCTCGCCCCTAGACTGATATTGATGTGGGCCTCGCCCCCAGACTGATACTGATGTGAGCCTCGCCCCTAGACTGATATTGATGCTGATGGTTCATTTCGTCATATTGTACTGCCTCTCATGAGATAATTTTGATAGCTATTTTCAAAGTACTTGATATACTCAACTCCGATCGTCTGAATCAGTGATCTGAACTAGACTCCTAGTATGTGTGTGTGCCAAGGCTCTTTCACTTCATCATCCTTAAGTAAGCCAACTCAATGATTTTATCTCAAAGAATCGGATCAGTGGGTCTAACCAACCTAGATGTCTTGATCACACTCGGTGATTACTTCGATGTACTTAACATGATATGGTCTTCTTCTTTTCTCTCCTGTCTCTTTCATTTGGAACTTTTTTTTCTTTTCTTTTTTGACACGCCTACCCTTTAAGGTAACATTTCTCCTATGGTGGTCCTAATACTCGCCCATGGGTAGCTTCACGCTTATCGATTAGAGGCGGTCTATTTTCCTTTTCTTTTCATTGCAGAGACTTTTTCTTTATTTCTAACCATATCATATATCGTACCATAAGTAAACCAATGTGGACATCCAGGCAAACGGTCATTCACTGATCCACCATCTCTTCAACTAATCACCTCGCCAACCACTCAGGCTTTTACTGCTGATATCCCGTAACGAAGTGCTCATGAGTCTAGCTGAGATCCATCCATTCAGAGTACAGGACGAGAGCACGTCTCGCACTTCTCGTTTCTAAGGGTTCTCCCTACGGTAAACAGTGTCATCACCAGACATGTGCTTAACCATCAAAGACTTCTTTTTTTTTTCACTCCATGGAATCCTTTCTTTCTACTACTGATAATATGGGCTTCGCCCCCTGAGATTCATTCCCGAAACTCATACTGATACGGGCCTCAACCCTGGGATTCCTACCCCAAACTAATATCGTGCTATTACTACTTCTGGTTGGCTTGTCTTTGCCGCTCTATCTTTTTCTTCTTCAAAATCTGTGAAAACAAACAAACACAAAAAGGAATGCAAAATATGTTACGTGTATGCATGCATGCATGAATGAGTTTCCTATCCCGTTGGGTTAGGTCTTCCGCCAATTCTCTTGACCATTCTTCCTCAGGTAAAGTACTGCTTCAATCTTTCCATATTGATCAGCTCGGTGAACTCATTCCCTTCCAAGTCTTACAGTCTCACTGCCCCACTTCCCAGTTTCTGAATGGTTATCATGTCTTTTCTACTTGCTCCTTCCGAGGGTTCCCCGTGTCCTAAACATCACTGAGTATCATAGTACCAAGGTTGAATGCTTTTATCAAATATACTCATGTTGCAGGTTGAAAGGAAGAGACTCAGGTAAGTAAACGAAATGAACGTCTTTATTATTAAAGAAAAGATTCAAACAAGTAGACGAAGTCAATATCCTTATCAAATGCGGGATCACAATTGAATAAGATCAGGAAAACAGAAATCCCCATAATTTGCAGCTTTGTCTTCTTCCGTCTTTTGGCTTCCTTCGGACATCAGATCTTCTAACTCCTGTAATTCTTTTTCCCACTTACTTTCCCTTTTCTACTCCATTTCATTCCTTCTATTGTTGCCCCATATCTCTATGCGGGAAGCTTGGTGGTCGTGAGTTTGGAAGACAGTGCTGTTAGGTAGGCCGGATTTAATCATGTAGGTAGGCGGTGGGACGGAGTGATAGTTAGGTAGGGAGTTTCTCTGTGTGTTGGGTTGTTCTTTTTCTGGGTCAGGTATTTTGTGGGAATCTATGAAGTCTTGGATTTCATGCCTGAGGCGGGAGCAGTTATCGGTGTTATGGCCATGTTGTTGGTGGAAGTGACAATAAAGGTTCACCTTGAGGTAGCGTGGCACAGGGTTTGGAAGTGGTCTAAGCTCTAAAGGATTTAGGAGTTTTTGCCTCCTCAGCTCTTCAAATATCTCCGACAAAGGTCTACCGAGATTGGAGAATCGTCTGCTTCTGATAAGGGCAATATCAGAAGGAGTGGGCTTGGTCTTTAAAGGTTCCCCAATGGTCTTTCCATTCTGGTTGTAAAACTTCCTGTTATTAGCTATACGGGGTATGGTCAAACTGGCCACAACATTAGTAAGAACTTGCAACATCTCAATAATTTCGGTTACTTTGGTCTCCAATCGATCCAGGCAGGATCCCTCATTGACTGACCTACTCATGTTGGCTGATGGTCTTCTAACAAGTTTTCCTTCTTCCCCAACCCAACGGGTATCTATGGTGGCTTTTAAACACAAGGGGTTAACATGATGCGTGTATGCATGAGATGCATGAGATGCGTGCGATGTATGAGATATATAAGTCAGTGAAAAATTTATACTAGTTGGCCCATTATCATTTTAAAGTATTCAATCATACTATTGCGTGGTGCAAACTTGTCCCAATTGAAAAGGCCCAACAGGTTTACACTTTTGTGATAACATGGCTAAACAAATTCAAATGGTAAGAGGCCCAAACACAAAATGGCCCATCGGTATTTTAGAAGCTTTTGGCCCAATTTTCATAAAGCACGGGCTCATCCCAGTTTAAATGGCCCAACAAGCCCATACCTTATGACAAAAGGTCCAACTGAATCCAAATGATGATGGTCCCAAACATAAACATAAAGAAATAATTTCTACAGAGTGGCCCATCGACATTTCAGAAGCTTTTGGCCCAATTGTCATAAGATACAAACTCGTCCCAGTTTAAATGGCCCAACAAGTTCGCATTTCTGACAAGAAGTCCAACTGCATCCAAATGAGGATGGTCCCCAAATACAAGCATAAAGAGATAATTCAATCACAAAGTAATAATTTCTACAGAGCGGCCCATTGACATTTCAAAAGCTTTTGGCCCAATTGTCATAGGATACGAACTCGTCCCAGTTTAAATGGCCCAACAAGTTCGCATTTCTGACAAGAAGTCCAACTGTATCCAAATGAGGATGGTCCCAAACACAAACACAAAGAAATAAATTCTACTAGTTCTACGACTAAGGTTCACATGTGGGTTTATAGGAGTGCGGACAAAGGCTCTCACTGACAAAGGATTGCCCACAACTAGGACTCCTCACTCAATGGTTCAAGCGACCAAGTGAGCGCACCTTTTTTATACACTAAGATACGTGCCAACGAGCTATGGTGTGTGACTGACTGTCAAATGGATTTCCCGTTGTAGATTCCCCAGAAGGAGGGTGGAGCGAGGCTCTCTTAAGTACCCAAGCCTCTTAGGCTCTTATCGCTTGGTGTCAGGAATAAACAATGAGTCCTCCAAATTAGTCCATCACAGTAAGCTACGAGTAGATGATTATCTAGGTGCCTTCATAGGTTTTCCTTATAGAAAGGTAGTGAGTGAAGGAAGACATCAAACCATTACCTAGCCTTAAAAGTGCCTTTGATTAAACCCATTTTAACCCACTATAGGAACGGTTAACTTAAAGCACAAATCATAATATTACAAGACATTATTTCGAGGCCGATTCTCTATCCCCAGTGGAGTCGCCAGACTGTGGGACACAGATGTTGGGCGACGCATGCTGTTCCAGGCTCGTGGCCCGGTTAGGAGTATAGAGTAGCCCGCGGGGGACTAAACCGGAGAATAAAGGAATCGCCACCCAATGTGAACCGGGAAAATAATTTAAGGCTGCACTCACCCCTCGCAAGGGAAGACCTCAAACCGTTGGATTCGGAATGGTCCCTTACTAATGCCACTTGTAATAAAATGATTTGTGCAATAGTTTAATCGAATCTAGCAATATATATTCATAAGGGTATTCTATTTCTAATTTCGCATGCATAAATCAAAAGTTCATCTAAGTTCACATGTAACACATTTTCATATTTGCATACAACCTATTTGCAAATAATCTATGTCCAAATTTGCATTCATAAAGATAAATTGACATACGGCAAGCATATAATTTCATGAGCATATTACATTCATGGACACGGAAACGCAAACAAGTGGTAGTTGCACGATTATGCATAACAAAGAGAAACAACTAGGTATATAATGTAAAGAGATAACCAAAGAGGCAATTGGACATCAAAATAAACTTGCCATGATGCGATTTGAAAGATAAATAATGGAGATGAAAGAAAAGAGATACGATATATTCCCACATCTATATAGGACCTCAAGTGTCCGATTGAACGTATCTCATATCCAATTAAATGCACTTTGTCCGGCGCGGCGGAGTATGTGGTAAAGGTAGACCGTAGGCTTTTTATCCCTCAAAATAGAGGACCTTTAATCCAACTTACTAAGCCCATGCACAATACAACATGATGCATGATTATGCAAGAAGATGACATACAAAGAAAAGCAAATAACGAAATAAAAGGCGCGGTGAAGCATCGTGGTAAAGATAGACCGTAGGCTTTTTATCCCTCCAAATGGAGGACCTTTAATCCAACTTACTAAACCCATGCGCATCACATCATAATGTATATAAAAATAAAGATAACAATATTAGACTTCGTATACCCGATTGAACACATTTTACATCCAACCGAATATACATCATCCGGCGCGGCAAAGCATCGCGTAAAGGTTCTTTAACCCCTCGAAATGGAGGACCTTTAATCCAACTTACTAAGCCCATGTGCATCACATCATAATGCATATAAAAATAAAGACAACTATATCAGACTTTGTATACCCGATTGAAAATATTTTACATCCAACCGAATATACATCATCCGACGCGGTAAAGCATCGCGGTAAAGGTTCTTTAACCCCTCAAAATGGAGGACCTTTAATCCAACTTACTAAGCCCATGTGCATCACATCATAATGCATATAAAAATAAAGACAACAATATCATACTTCGTATACCCGATCGAACATATTTTACATCCAACCGAATATACATCATCTGGCCCGGTAAACCATCGTGGTAAAGGTTCTTTAACCTCTCAAAATGGAGGACCTTTAATCCGACTTACTAAGCCCATGCGCTTTATCTCATCATTACATAAACAAATAACATGCAGAAATTAAATAACGATAATAAACAAATCAAGATAAAATGAAATAAAATATGTGCTGTATACTCAAGTGGTACGTGGAATTGTCTCCTAAGTACAGACCGCACTACCGTCCATTCGGATTCGGCTACGAAATTTACGTCTGGGTTTCCATCATATATACCATAAGAGGCGACACATTTTTCGTTCATTCAAGGGCCACAACACACATCATTCTACAATATTCATGCAAATAAAATTCAAGAGACAATAAAAATATGAATTAAAATAGATGTGAAAAGTGCCCTCAGGTCTAACCTTTTACGTCGACTCTCGGACTCGCGTTACACGGTGGTCGGAAGGGCTAAAGCTCCGTAACTTTTTTGGTTCACTAGTTTGCGTCTTTCCTCACTATTTTCACTGCTCGGGCTGCTATTTTCCAATATTTCAATGCTATTTTCGTTGTGTTTTCTGGCCACTTTTTTAGGTGTGTTAAGGGAATGTTTTGTGCAGTTTTAAGGGGGTTGGGGCTGCTATTTTGTGTGGTTATTTAGGGGTTTTAAAGTGCAGTTTTTATTCACTGTTTTAGGTGATTTGGGCTACTGTTTGAGGCTGGTTTTGGGTAATTTTTGGGACTGGTTTTGGGTATTATTCTCAGTGATAGAGAAGGCGGTTTGGGCTGCTTGTTCACGACAGTTGCAGGTCTGGTTGTTATTGATTAAGGCTTCTATGTTTTGGTGATGTTTGAATGTGTCTCAAAGGGCTGTGTGCGTGGGGACTTTAGGGTTTTTGTGGTTTTTTTCGGTCAGTGAGGGGCTTGTGAGTGAAAGCGTTTATGGCAGGTTGTGAGGGGAATGGCTAATAGATGAATGGTATGAGAAGCTATCAGTCAGAGGGAGTGAAGAGTACGTGAGTGTTGCTTACGTGAGTGGGGGCTGTTGTTACGCTAGGCGTGAAGGCAGGGGAGAAGTGAGGGGTACGTGGGTGTTGCTTGCGTGAGTGGGGGTTGTAGTTATGATAGACGTGAATGTTAGTGTTCCAAGAAAAATATAAGGATCTAATAAGCATGCATAATAAAAGATTTGATCATTATAAGGTGCGGAATATACTTACAATGAGTTTTAGAGCTTTTAAAAATTTGAGATCCAAGATCTCTAAGATCCAAGCTTTAGGATGATTCCAAGCTTTAGGATGATTCCAAGCTATTGAGGAGTTTCCCTATCACCTTTGTTCACTTCCAAAGTGCTAGCTTTTGATGATTTGAAAATCAAATCAAAGAGAGGAGAGGGGTGTGAGTTTCGGCCAAGGGAAGCTCTTTAGGGTTTTGTGTTTTGTTTTTTTTTTTTTGTGTCACAAGTGTTCACAAGTTGAATGCCTTTTTGTTATTTACCAAAAAGTGAAACCATTTCACCTTTTACCCAAAACAAGGTAGAGATTGGTAAATGGTTTTCATTAAGGCAAAACAAGGTGGTTGTGTGGTTGGAACACCTACCACACTTTTGGCTCCAAATATTTGAATCCGAAATTCAAATATCTCTACGGGTATTTGCCGCGGCTCGGTTCCATTTAATCCAATTAAACGATCCTTCGTCGTTAAATAATTAAATCTAATTTAATTAAATAACGATGCCTCGCAAATATATATCGAACGTCGTTCACGAACTAATTCTAAATTAATTCGTTCGTTCGCATTAAAGTCCGACTTTAATCTCGTAATGAAATCCAATCCATTTTAATATATCCGATATATTAATTTTAGCCCATTTGAATAAATTAAATAAAAAAATTAAATTTAACTATTAAATTTATTTTACCGATTAATTCCAAATTAATCGCGTTCTTTCGCCACTGAACACTTTTAATCCCAGATTAAATAAAGCCCATATTAATCCCAGATTAATTTTCTCTCTCTTAATTAATCCCAGATTAATTCCAATTTAAGTCAACTGTCATCGGTGAATCCTTGGGAAGCGACCCAAGAGATCTCTGGATATTTTGGCAGTAAATCCGGTTATCAGACTATCCGATAAAGCGAATACCTCGTACTACGTGCTTACCGATTTACAAGACATGGTTGGCTTCTAGCAAAGCACCGTGCCTACCCAATTCTCCAGAAATATTATTACTGGAATATATAATCTATGTCAGACGTAGAATACCTAGTATCTCGTATTACGATCCAGTATCTGATATCACGTGCTAGGCTTGGGGCTGGAATAGTGTCTGCCCCGTACGAAGCACATATCGGATATCAAACAACTAGTCTCTTTGAATCGGATAATCATGACCTTGTCACATTATCCCGATGGTTGCAACACAATAGAGAACGAGTTATGAATCCCTGCGTGATCATCATCTCCATATGTTTGGAGTGATACTTCCGTCTTGACATCACATCCAATACACTACAATTCTCGATAAACCCAATAGAGGCGTACACAGAACCTGTTAAAGCCCTGGACGACCAAAACTAAAGTTTACCGATTGTCGCAAGTATTAGCGATGTAAGTCTCGGGTTAAGACCAAATACATCTACCCTGACGCGTACTCCCATAGACACATATACATACTACCAATGGGATTCCGCGGGGTCTATCCAGAGCAAAGCTGTTTTCCGTACCATCGGTAAAACACAACCTCCTATCGCACTTGCATAAGTATCCTATACTTAAACATATGAGAACTGTGCCGTTATGCCCTCACAACGCGCACAAGTGCAATACTAGTCTATTCCGCATTATCGATGTCCAGTCTCGATAATACTACAACTAGGGATATTTAATGATTAAACCTTTATGGATTGATACTGTCTCATATCATCTCAATCCGGAACTAATCATATGGACTTTTACCATTTATATATCATAGTAAATAAATTACGAAATGATAAAAGGCAATTTCAATAGTACATAGTCAATTTTGTACAAAAACATAATGTCTTTTACAAACAATGATGCTATGGGTCATAATTGTCTAACAATCTCCCACTTGGCCTATAGCCAGTCACTCAAGCATCTAACACCTGAACTATGTATGTGCTTCTCAAACTTTTGCTGTGAAATAGCTTTCGTCAGCGGGTCTGCAATATTGTCATCTGATGCGACCTTCTCGATCTTCACATCGCCACGATGTATGATCTCACGAATCAGATGGAAACGTCGAAGAACATGCTTGGATCATTGATGAGACCGTGGTTCCTTAGCCTGCGCTATAGCCCCGTTATTGTCACATAATAATGGAACGGGCTCAGCTACTAACGGAACTACTCCTAATCCAATTAGGAATTTACGGAACCA
Source organism: Zanthoxylum bungeanum (assembly GCA_019454045.1). NCBI lineage: Eukaryota > Viridiplantae > Streptophyta > Magnoliopsida > Sapindales > Rutaceae > Zanthoxylum > Zanthoxylum bungeanum. Next base: position 19,233 of record SKCR01032378.1, read on the forward strand.
AACTGCCTCTTTTACCTGCTTCAGATGCAGCAATATACTCCGCTTCTGTTGTTGAATCGGCAACAGTCTCTTGCTTGGAAGATTTCCAGCTTACTGCTCGTTTGTTCAAACAAAATATGTACCCGGATTGCGACTTAGAGTCGTCTTTATCGGTTTGGAAACTTGCATCGGTATACCCAGTTACCTCAAGTTCTCCATCTCCATAAATCAAGAAGGCATCCTTAGTTCGTCTAAGATACTTAAGGATGTTCTTACTGCCATCCAGTGACCATCACCTGTATCGGCCTGATAGCGACTACACATGCTCAAAGTATACGAGACATCAGGTCGAGTACATATCATGGCATACATGTTCGATCCGAATTCCGAGGCGAATGGTATCCGACTCATGCTGTTTCTCTTATCTTGAGTTTTAGGACACATGTCCTTAGATAGAGAGATGCCATGTGACACTGGTAACAGTCATCTCTTTGATTGATCCATGTGTTGAATCTTTTCAACACTTTGTCAATGTACGTACTCTGAGAGAGTCCAAACAGCTTTCTAGATCTATCCCTGTAGATCTTTATTCCTAGAATAAAGGCTGCTTCTCCCAGATCTTTCATGGAGAATTTTAATGAAAGCCAAGCTTTCACCGATGTTAACATGGGAATGTCATTGCCCAGAAGCAATACATCATCAATATAAAGGACAATGAATGTCAGTGCGCTCCCACTAACCTTCTTATATACACAAGGATCATCCTCATTTTGAATGAAATCATATTCTTTTATGATCTCATCAAAACGTTGGTTCCATGACCGCGATGCTTGCTTCAGTCCATAAATGGACCGATTTAACTTACAAACCTTGTTTGCAAGTTTAGGCACGATAAACCCGTCAGGCTGTTGCATATAAACATCCTCCAAAATGTTTCCGTTAAGGAAAGCGGTTTTAACGTCCATCTTCCATATCTCGTAATCGAAATATGTAGCAATAGCAAGCATTATCCGAATGGATTTAATCATGGCAATGGGTGAGAACGTTTCATCGTAATCGACACCATGTCGTTGACGATAACCCTTCGCTACAAGCCTAGCTTGTACGTTTGTACGTTGCCTTCCATGTCGGTCTTCTTCTTGAAGATCCATTTGCATCCAATAGGCTTTACCCTTCTGGTGCATCAACCAGTGTCCAACTTGGTTGGTGTACATGGAATCCATTTCGGACTTCATGGCCTCTTGCCATAAAGTAGAATCGATATCTTGTATCGCTTCCTCATACGTAGCCGGTTCGTCTTCCTCAATGAGATTAATATACATGAGGTGAGATCAAAAACCCATACCTCTCAGGTTGGTTCCTGACTCTCTCTGACCTACGCGGTCCTTGTGTAATAGAAGATTATGGTACAGTCTCATCCCGATGGACTGTTCTTGTTTCGTTGAGGATTCTATGCCAGGAACAGTATCACTCCGATTTTCATCGATTCTACTTTCCTCCCACTTACCACTGTATTTAGGAAATCCTTCTCAGGAAAACCGCATGTAGAGCAACAAATCTTTGTTCTCTCGTGGGTGATAGAAGTAATATCCTTTGGTTTCCCTAGTATATCCTACGAATAGGCATATTATCCGATTTGGGCTCAAGTTTGGTACCTTCCAAACGTTTGACGTATGCCCAGCATCCCCAAATCTTTAGGAATGAGAAACCCGGTTCTTTCCTGTCCATATTCATATGGTGTCTGTTGTATAGACTTCGACGAAACCTTATTCAAAATAAGAACTGCACTGTTTAATGCATATCCCCAGAAGGAAATAGGTAGCTCAGTGTGACTCATCATAGACCTTACCATGTCCAACAGAGTTCGGTTTCTCCGTTCGGATACACCGTTTAATTGCGGTGTTCCAGGAGGAGTCCACTGTGAAAATACCATATTCTTTCAAGTAATCTAGAAACTCATTGCTCAAGTATTCGCCACCACGGTCTGACCGTAATGTCTTTATACTCTTGCCAGTCTGTTTTTCAACTTCGTGTCGAAACTCTTTGAATTTCTCAAAAGTTTCCGACTTGTGTCTCATAAAATACACATAACCATAACGCGATGCATCATCCGTATAGGTTACGAAGTATTCGAATCCACCTCTAGTATGGCTAGACATGGGCCCACAAACGTCACTATGAACGAGGGCTAACAGTTCGGTGGCGCGTACACCTTTACCGCTAAAAGGTGATTTAGGCATTTTGCCTAATAAGCAAGATTCGCAGACGTCATATGAATTTGGATCAAATCCGTCCAAGCACCCACTCTTCGAAAGTGTGGATATGCGAGTCTTGTTAATGTGTCCCAGACGATAATGCCACATGTAAGTCTCATCTTTGTTACTTAGTTTGAGCCTTTTGTTTGTTATATTATATGTTTGAGATTGATTTATATTCAAAATATAAAGACCATTATTAGCAT
>SKCR01032379.1:0-21597 GCA_019454045.1 Zanthoxylum bungeanum
AGTTTGGAGCTTCGTTTTGAGGACCCGAAACTGCCAAGACAGTGAGCATGGATGGTTGCAGTGGCGTGAGCAAGGCAGTACGTTTTTGGCCTGATTCGGCTTCAACTCGACATAACCGATCAATGTGATAGTATTCAGCTACCTCCGTTGATGTATTCACGCATTATTTCATGTCTTGATTGATCTTGGGACCTTAGAAATAACCAACCACTCCCACTTGGCCTATAGCCAGTCACTCGCGTGCTTGACACCCGAACTATGTCCGGTTGGCTCAAATTGCTGAAGAGAAAGGCTTTCGTCAGCGGATTTGCATGATATCATCTGATGCGATTTATTCGATCATCACATCGCCACGATGTATGATCCGAACTAATCAGATGAATATCTAAATATTTATCTGGATCGTGATGAGACCATTAATTCTTTAGCCTGTGCTGAGCCTAGCTCAGCTGCTAACAGAACTATATCTAATCTAATTAGATTTGTTATTGACCCAGATGGCTTCTATTGCTGCCTCAGCTGCTGTAATTAACCCGTATTTGTTGTTTTGTTTATACGGTAACAATATCTTGCTTGGAATATTTCCAGCTCACTGTACCGTTATTCAAATAATTTTTTTTATAGTACCGTTGTTACGACTTATAGTCATCTTTATCGGTTATAGGAAACTTGCTTCAGTGATCCCAGTCACTTCAAGTTCTTCTTCTCCATAGACTAAGACAGCATCCTTAGTTCTCTAAGATACTAACGGATGTTATTAACATCAATCCAGTGACTATCACTCGGATTAGCCTGTTTGTGAATCCATATGCTCAAAGCGTATGAGACACCAGGTCGTGTACATTTTTCAATGTACGGTTAATCGGAGAGTATTTTGAAAGCCAAGCTTTCGCCGATAATTATTTTATGGGAATATCATTTCCAAGAAATGACGTATTATCATTATTTTATATAGGACAGCCACTGTCAGTGTGCTCCCACTAACCCTCTTATATACATAAGAATCATTTTTGTTTTGAATTAAATCATAAATCATTATGATTACATCAAAACGCTAATTCCAAGAACCTAATGCTTGCTTCAATCCAATCATGGATCGAATAACAAGCATTATCCAAATGGATTTACCGTGGCAACAGGTAAAAGGTTGAATCGTAATCAACACAATGTTGATAACGATACCTTTCCGTTAAAAGCCTAGCTTTATACGTTGGTATGTTGCCATCCATATATGTCTTCCGTGAAGACCTATATAGTACCAGTAGGCACAATGCCTTGTTGTACATCAACTAGTATCCAAACTTGTTGATATACATGGAATCCATTTCGGACATCATGACACTTTGCCATAATAGGGAGTCGATACCTAGTATCACTCCTTCATACGTAGTCAGTTGGTATTCCTCAATAAGATAGACATCTTTATGAGGTGAGATCAGAAACCAATGCCCCATGTTGTTTTCTGACTCTCTCCGACCTACGCGGTTCTTGTGTATTCGAAGATTAATGGTATAGTCTCATCCTGATGAACTATTTATGTTCCATTAAGATTCGGTGCCTTGAACAGTATTACTCCGATTTTCATCGAGTTATACTATCCTCCCACTTACCACTGCATATCGGTATTCCTCTTAGGAAAACAGCATAGTGAGCAACAATCTAATTGTTCTCTTGTGAGGTGTATAAGTACAATACTTATGGTATCCCTAGGATAACCTACATTTGGCACTTATCCAATTTGGGTTCTAGTTTGGTATCATCCAAACGTATGCCTAGCATACCCAAATCATCAGGAATGAGAAACCTGGTTTCCTTCCTGTTCATATCTAATATATTATCTGTCAAATAGATATTTATGGAACCTTATTCAAAATAAGTTCTTGTACTGTTTAAAGCTATCCGTTGAAGGAAATGGTAGCTCAGAGCGACTCATGATTAACCTTATCATGTCTAACAAAATTTGGTTAATCCTGTTCGGACACACCGTCAAACTGACGTGTTCCGGAAGGAGGAGTCCTCTTTTGAAAGAATACTATACTCTTTCAAGTATACGAGAAACTTATTGCTTAAGTATTATCCATTACGGTCTTACCGTGACGGTTTAATGCTTTAGCCGATCTGTTTGTCTATTTCGTGTCGAAACTGTGAAAGTTTCCGATTTGTGTTTCAAAAGAAACACATAACCATAACGCGATGCCACATCCGTATAGGTCACGAAATATTCATATCCACATCTAGCCTAGCTAGACATGGGCCCACTTGCTTCATTATGAACTAGGGCTAACAGATCGGTGGCACTAGCACTTTTACCAAGTAAATAGTGTTTTAGGCATTTTGCCCAATAAACTAGATTCGTAGACTTTATTTGAATAGAATCAAATTAGTCCTAGTACCCACTCTTCGAAAGTGTGGATATACGATTCTTGTTTAATAGTGTCCCTGACAACTATGCCACAATTAGTTTCTTCTGATCAAATCAGTTTGAGCTTATCTATTTGTCATGTTATATATTTGAGATATTATTTATATTCAAAATATAAATGCTGTTATTCACATCTAATGTGTTTATCTCAATATCATCTTTATATAATAAAACACTTTAGTGTTCTAGAATATAAAGGTTCACCCGCAGCGGGTTAAACACTGATATAGAGATAATGTATCTAGTCAAACTAGTTACATTATAACAGTTTCTTAATTTAAGTACTAACCCGAAGGTAGTTCCTAAATTCAGGTATCTACGGTTAAAACAGCGACTTTCGTCCCGTTTCCAATTCGCAGATATAACCTCAATAGAAGTCAGTATCCTGTTCAAAATAGATTCTGAACATCAATATATATTTATGTACCACACTAAGTATTTAAAATCCAATTTAATACTAGTAGTGAACATAATTATGACAACCATATTTGAAGTTAGAGCCTTGTTCGTCTTCAATTCCTTCATGTCTGCTTTGTCCAAACGACAGTCACGCTTCCGCGATCCCGTTTGCCACATTTGTGCAGACATTTTAGGATATGTCTTTTATCTTCCCAGAAGATTATAATGATTTTGCCTTTGTCGGTTTCAACACTCCAGAAGCATTTGGCCAAGCCTTAGCATTCTGGAATATCGAAGTAAGGTGCGACTAGCGCTACTTGTCTAATTGCAAACTTTGACTTTGTCTCCTTGAGAATAGTCATTAACTCTCCAAGAGTTATTAATTTCAATTTTAGTACTTCTAAAATCTAAGTATAGATTTATGAAGATCCTTCAATTTCAGTATCATAGTTTAAGGATCTAATCCTTAGTTCTGATTCAGAAATTAAGGAGTCTACTTGACAAGTATAATGGATTAAGTACTTAAGTTATCATTACATGATCTTCCAAAGATCATGCTCTACTATTTGGTTAACTCCGCGCTTTAGGCATAATACATTATTTTATCAAATAAACTAAATTATTATTTTCCAGGACCATCCTGAAATTTTATGCCCAATTTGAAAATTAAACCATTTAAACACATTTTCCCCAGGATTATGTTTTAAATGTCAATCTTTCAATTATATCTTGATTCTAATAGTCCAACTATTTAATCAACGATTTGTGGTACTTGTATTATATTGATTATTATAGTCCAACTATACAATCAAATATAATTTAAATCAATTAACCTCAATTACATTGATTACTATAATCCAATTATAAAATCAACTGTAAATTGAAATTAATAATTCAAATATATTGGTTACTATAATCCAATTATATAATCAACTATAATACAGTCCAACTGTTTATTAAAACAACAATTTAAATATTAGTCCAACTAACATTTAATTTAACGACGAAATAATTTGTTATTGAGCGCGTATGGCAAGTAATTAAACGAATATTGCAAATTCAATTCTTGCCTCCCACTATTTTTCGGCGAGCCTCTAACCCTCTGTCGAGTACTCGGGAACCGTGTTTCCTAGTGGGCTAGGATCCTGTTAAATATCACACAATCTTGACTTTGGCCAACAAATTGTATGATAATTAACTAGGTAGATCTCTAAGATCAATTGGATCCAATCTAATTCCTAGATCCGGTAGGGGGACATCCAAGTCCTAAACATATATCTTATATATGCCAATACATCCAATGTATTACCTAACTTTTTCCTCTGAATCAACTAAGCCTTGGCTTTGGCACTACAAACTTAGTGATCCCAGTCAAGCGCGACCCCTTGACCATGGAAAGCTTCGTAATCAATGTCGATGGACAAGAAGTGGTCTTGACTGTGGCCAACAAACCACAACTTGGACAAGACACTGATATGGAACAAAGCCTTCGTGATTCAAACACATCTTTGACAGACAAAGGCATTGACTTTGGCCAACAAACCAATGCCGTCTCGGATCTTGAGTGAGAATCACTCAATGGAAGGAAAGACGCTTAATATTTAGCGAGAGTTTTTCGCGTGCAAATTGGCAACCAATTTATTATTTTTGTTAAGGTCTCATCATCATACACCCTTAAACATGCATTCTAAACACATAATAAAACGCATATGAAAAAATAATAATGATATGCGGATGGATACTTTACATTGATCCTAGATCAAATCTCTCACTTTCTCTCTCCTGCTAGCACATGTATTTACTTCTACCCGTTACACTACACTTCTAAAGAAACCTCATTTACATTGAGGGGAATAGGTGAGAAGAGAATATAAAGAGTATAGAGATGATAAGGCTGGACACGCAGGTCCAATTAATAAATCAAATTTATTACAACAATTTCTAAAATTACCCCACCCATCTAATATCCATCCGATATACATTATTCATGCATCGCAACCATGTATTCACACAAGCATGTTATCAATTAATCTAATCTAATTAATTAATCTGATAATTAGTGATCATCCAATGTTCAAACAACGATTTGATTTTTGCTCGAGTCAAACTCGTTTTGCGAATAAGTACTCAAAGTACGAATTCTTGAATTAAATTAAACTACAAAATTAAATCCAATTCAATTTGTATTTAATACAAATTCACTATTTAATTCCAAATTAAATATTACACTTTAATAATGAACTTTTACGACTTAAATTCCAAATTTAATCGCAACGGGTCTCAAAGCCCGATTAACATCTAATGTTTATTTAATTAAAGTCCAATGGGCTTTTAATTAATTTCTTTAAGGCGTGGACTTTTGGTCAACTCGGGTCAAACCGATAACCAAAGTCCAATCCGGGATTTACCCCATAAGCCTAGAAATCAATTTTGGCCCATTAGGCCCAATTAAATAATTAAGGTCGATTAAGTCATAATTGGACTTTATGGATGCGGTTTTGGGCCCAATTGGATCCAACCAAATTGGCCTAAACCTAACTTGGTACAACCAAGCCCAAAAGCCAATTACAACCTATAAGGCCCAAATCCAATTTCAAGCCCAATTAATTAACTTATAAAATTCTAAATTCCACAATTAATTAACCAAAGTGTAATACACAATTAATTACCCAATTAACATTTCTAAAACATCAACTAGCCTAATTAATCATGCACTTTAACATCAAATAGTGTCCAACAAAATTTAATCAAAATCAAACCCATTTTCATGCTTCTTTATTCTCGGTAATTAGGGGTTTTTTCATTCCGATTCGGTTTCAATCCAATTGAATCCACAATCATTATTTCCCAAATCATTTCAACTCATCCAATGCATTAAAAATAAAAAACACCATGAATTTCAAAAATCTCATGAATTCGGCCAAGCCTTTAATTTGGGGAAATTTGTCCAATTCAAAATTCAATCCAATTAAACCTCAAATCAACTTTACCCTATTGTTTTAAGTGATCAAAAAACAGAAAATTACCAAGACATTAGGGTTCTATAATTTTCGGCCAACACCAAAAATTGGGGAAAACTTGATCCAATCAAATTTGATGAAATTGATCATGCACAACTTCAATTAATCAACATCCAAGCATACTTAATCAATCAATTTAACCAAATCATGCTTCAATTGATTTTACCCAATTTTAAACCCTAAAATTTTCATGCTTGATATAAGCTCAAGATACCATTGTTGGTTTCTAATTAGGTCCCAAGAATCATCAAATCAAGCACAAAAATGCATGAATACACAAAGGAGAATGGCAGAAACATACTCACAATGAACGGATCTTGCGACGCGAAGAACACAAGCCTTCTAGCTCCCTCAAAAGCTTACGGCAGCAGCTCCCTCAAGCAGTGGACTGCACGGTGGTGACTGGTTCGACTCCTCCAGGATTCGGCCATGGGTGAACTCCATGGAAGCTCCAAGCTTCAAGCTCCAAAATGATTCCAAGCTCAAGAGTTCGTTTCCCTATCACCTTAGAAAGACTCAAGTGTGTGCTAGCAAATGATTTTGCAACAAAATCATTATCTTGCTTCTCATTTTCATTCGACAGAACCAGAACAAGAAGAAGAAAGAATCGGCTCTAAGCCATGTGAGAGAAGGAGGGAAAAAGAGGGGAGACCGTGAGTCAAGTGGAGAGAGAAGGAAAATGTTTTACTTATATATTATTTTTATTTTCTAAATACAAAAACAAATATAAAAAGCATTTTCCATTTACCAAAAAGTCAAAAAGCAAAAGCCCATTAATGCTTTTCAACTACCACATCAATCACTCATATCAATCAATCAAATTGTCACATCACTCAAAGTGACATGTGATTTGACGATTGATGTGACTAGCGATTTGACGCTCGATTTGACTTGCATGCCGCACTCGAATTCGAAATGCGAATGCGCTCACAAATAATCACGGGCTCGGGTTCGCTAATTCCAAATTAACGAATTTTCCGTTGCGTCGTAATTAAATGATTACACCTAGCGAAATCACTATTCACGTCGCTAACGAATTAATTCTAAATTAATTCGTTCGCCCAAATTAAAATCTAATTTTAATTCCGCGTCGAAATCCAATTTCGCATAATATATCGAATATATTATTTTATCGATTAATTCCAAATTAATCGTTCTCTCTCTTTAATTAATATTTTATCCCAGATAAAATATCTCCGTAATTAATCCCATATTAATTTTCTCTCTCATCAAATTAATCCCAGAGTAATAAAGTGCGAGTCATACATCATCGGTGAATCTTCAGGAAGCGACCCATGAGATCCCCTGATATGTTGGCAGTAAATACGGTCGTCGTACTATCCGAACACGTAAGTACCTCGTACTACGTTTGTACCGATTTACAAGACAAGGTTGGCTTATAGCAAAACGCCATGCCTACCCAATTCTCCAGAAATATCCTTGTAGGAATATGTGATCTATATCAAGCGTAGTATACCGTAGTATTGCGTATTTCGATCCAGCATCGGATGATCACGTGCTAGGCCTGGGGCTGGAATTGTGTCTGCCCCGTACGAAGCACATATCGGATGTCTGGTAACTAGTCTCTATAATCGGATATACATGACCTTGTCATAATATCCCGATAGCTCGAGTATTTAAGAGAACAAGTTCCGTATCCTATGTGACCATCATCTCCATATGACTGGAGTGATACTTCCATCTTAACATCACACCCAACATACTACGATTCTCAATATACCCAGCATTGGCGTACACAGAACCTGTTAAAGCCCTGGACGACCTCAACTAAAGTATATTGATTGTCGTAAGAATTAGCGGTGCAAGTCTCAGGTTAAGACCAAATACACCTACCCTGATTGTAGACTCCCATAGACACATAGTCATACTACCAATGGGATTCCGCGGGGGGTCTATCCAGAGCGAAGCTGTTTCCCGTACCATCGGTAAAACACAACCTCCTATTACACTTGCATGAGTATCATCTACCCAAATATATGAGAACTATGCCGTTGTGCCCTCACAAACGTGCACTAGTGTAATACTAGTCTTTTACGTATTTATCGATGTCTAATCTCGATAATACTCTGACTAGGGATATTTAATGACTTATCCTTCATGGACTGATACTGTCTCATATCATTCTCCGTCCAGGAACAAATCATAAGGACCTCTCATCATTTATATATCTAGGTGATCTAATCACAAATGATAAGAGTGCAATCTCCTTTGTCACATAGTTAATTTGTACAACAACACCATGATCTGTACAAATAGTGACGTTATGGGTCATAATTGTCTAACAACTTCCTCATACGTAGTAGGTTTGTCTTCCTCAATAAGATTTACATCTTTACGAGGTGAGATCAGAAACCCATACCTCATAGGTTGTTTTCTGACTCTGTCTGACTTATGCAGTTCTTGTGTATTCGAAGATTATTAGTACAGTTTCATCCCTGATGAACTTTTTGTGTTCCGTGAGGACTCGGTGCCTGGAACAGTATTACTCTGATTTTCATCGAGTTTTACTTTCCTCCCACTTACCACTGCATATCGGTATTCCTCTTAGGAAAACCGCATGGCGAGCAACAATTACATTGTTCTCTAGTGAGTTGTATAAGTACTATACTGTGGTTACTCTAGGATAACTTATAAATTAGGCACTTATCCGATTTGGGTTCTAGTTTGGTATCATCCAAACATATGCCTAGCATACCCAAATCTTCAGGAATGAGAAAACCCGGTTTCTTTCCTGTTCATATCTAATATGAAATCTGTCAAATAGATTTTTATGGAAGCTTATTCAAAATAAGTTTTACACTATTTAATGCGTATCCCTAGAAGGAAAATGATAGCTCAGAGCGACTCATAATTAACCTTATCATGTCCAACAAAATTCGGTTTCTCTCGTTCGAACACACCGCTCAATTGAGGTGTTCCGGGAGGAGTCCACATTGAAAGAATACTATACTCTTTCAAGTAATTGAGAAACTTATTGCTTAAGTATTTTCATCACGGTCCAATTGTGATGTTTTAATTGTTGGTTTCTATAATTAGTCCCAAAGAAAGTATAAGCAATGAAACACACAAGAATATACATGCAAAGCTTGAAGCATGGCGGAATCATACTTACAAAGCTTGTGACGAAATTGATGAAGAGAATCCTTGAGTCTTCAAGGTTGTAACTTTCAGCCAAGAGCAAGAGTGAGAGAAGCTTCAAGTCTTCTAGTATTCCAAGCTCCAAGGTTGTTTCCCTATCACCTCCTTTGATCCTTCCTTGTGCTAGCAAAAATGGAGAATGAAAAACAATTTTTCTGCCCTTGTTTGAAGCTCACGGCGTGAGCAAGGAGAAGAAGAGGAAGTGTGCCTTTTCAATTTTCTAATCCCTTTTATTTGTTTCAAAAACGTGAGAAAGAAAAAGAAAAAGCAATGATGAGATATCATTTTCCAAAATGAATTTTTTTATTAAAAAACCCTTCAAAAACCGTGAAAGTTTTCCCTCCAAAAAAAATCCATTAAATGGCCTTATCAACTTACATAGAGAATAGTGACAATGTATCATCCCATAAAGGCAACTAGATACATCCATCTACTAGTCGTGTCAAGTGATGAGACTTCGCGATGTAATTTGCGGGTCCCACTCGTTTCAAAATACGAATGTGTCCGCAAATACTTTCGGGCTCGGTTTCGCTAATTCCGAATTAACGAATTTCCGTCGCGACGTAAATTAAATAATTACGCCTAGCGAAATTACTATTCAGATCGCTAACAAATTAATTCTAAATTAATTCGTTTGCCCGAATTAAAATCCAATTTTAATTCCGCGTCGAAATCTAATTTCGTTTAATATATCGAATATATTATTTTATCGATTAATTCCAAATTAATCGTTCTTTCTCTCTCCTAATAAGGCATTTTATCCAAGATAAAGTTTCTCCGCAATTAATCCAAGATTAATAAAGTTCGAATCAAACATCATAGGTGAATCTTCAGGAAGCGACCCAAGAGATCTCCGGATATGTTGGCAGTAAATACGGTCGTTGGATAATCCAAACACGTACGTACCTCCTACTACATTTTTACCGATTTACAAGACAAGGTTGGCTTCTAGCAAAGCGCCATGCCTACCCAATTCTCCAGAAATATTCTTATTGGAATATTAGATCTTTATCAAGCGTAGTATACCGTAGTATCGCGTACATCGATCCAGTATCGGACGATCACATGTTAGGCCTGGGGCTGGAAATGTGTATGCCCCGTACGAAACATATATCGGACATCAAACAACTAGTCTCTTTAAATCGGACAATCCTGACCTGGTCATATTGTCCCGACGGTTGCAACCTTTTATAGAGTACTAGTTCTGTATCCAGTGTGATCATCATCTCCATATGTCTGAAGTGATACTTCCATCTTGACATCACATCCAGTACACTACGATTCTCGATAAACCCAGAAGAGGTGTACACAGAACCGGTTAAAGCCCCGAACCACCAAAACCAAAGTTTACCGATTGTCGCAAGTACTAGCGATGCAAGTCTCAGGTTAAGACCATATACACCTACCCTGATGCGGCCTCCCATACACACGCAGACATACTACCAATGGGATTCCGCGGGGTCTGTCCAGAGCGAAGCTGTTTTCCGTACCATCTGTAAAACACAACCTCCTATCGCACTTGCATAAGTATCCAATACTTAAATATATGAGAATTATGCCGTTGTGCCATCACAACTCGCACAAGTGCAATACTAGTCTATTCCGCATTATCGATGTCCGATCTCGATAATACTCCGACTAGGGATATTTAATGATTAAACCTTTTATATTGATACTGTCTCATATCATCTCAATACGGAACTAATCATATGGACTTTTGCCATTAATATATCAAGTAAATAATTTTACAAAATGGCAAAAGGCAATTCCTTATCACATAGTTGATTTTGTACAATAATACAATATCATTTACAAAACAGTGACGCTATGGGTCATAATGTCTAACATTAATACTTTAGCCGATCTGTCTGTATACTTCGTGTCGAAACTCTAAAGGTTTCTGACTTGTGTTTCAAAAGAAACACATAACCATAACGCGATGCCACATCCGTAAAGGTTATGAAGTATTCATATCCACCTCTAGCCTAGCTAGATAAGGGCCCACTTACGTCACTATGAATGAGGGTTAAAAGATCGATGGCACTTGTACTTTTACCAAGTAAAAAGTGTTTTAGGAACTTTGCCTAATAAACTAGATTCGTAGACTTCATTTGAATAGAATCAAATCCGTCTTAGTATCCACTCTTCAAAAGTGTGGATATACGAGTCTTGTTTAATGTGTCCCAGACTACAATGCCACAAATAAGTCTCATATGATTAATTCAGTTTGAGCTATTTATTTGTCATGTAATATGTTTGAGATTTATTTATATTCAAAATATAAATACTATTATTCACATCTAATGTGTTTATCTCAATATCATCTTTATAAAATAAAACATTTTAGTGTTCTAGAATATAAAGGTATACCCGCAACGGGTTAAATATAGATATAGAGATAATGTTTCTTGTCAAACTAGGTACATTATAACAGTTTCCTAATTTAAGTACACACCCGAAGGGTATTTCTTAAACTTAGGTTTCTACGGTTAAAACAGCGACTCTCGTCCCGTTTTCGATTCGCAGATTGATCTCAACTGAAGCCAGTCTCCTGCTAATCAGCAGATTCTGCACATCAGTACATATCTATGTACCACATCTAGTATCAAAATCCAAATTTGAAACTAATAGCGAAAATGTTTATGACAAACATACTTGAAGCGGAGCCTTGCCCGTCTTCACTTCCTTCACTTCTGCCTTGTCCATACGATAGTCACGCTTCCAGTGACCCCGTTTGCCACAGTTTAGGCAGACATCTTGGGATATATCCTTTGTCTTCCAGAAGACTGTGATGATTTTGCCTTTGCCCATTTTCCCACACCCCAGAAGCCTTCGGCCAAGCCTTGGCCTTCTGGGATGTCGAAGTAAGATGCGCCTTGCGCTTCTTGCCCTTTTGCAAACTCTGGCTTTGTCACCTTGAGCATAGCCATTAACTCTCCAAGAGTTTTCTATTGCAATTAATACTTCTAAGATCTAAGTATAGATCTATGAAGATCCTTCAATTTCAACATCATGGTTTAAGGATCTAATCCTTAGTTATGACGACGAAATTAAGGAGTCATTATGGCAAGGATAACAGATTGAGCACTAAAGTTATCATCACATGAATCTTCCAAAGATCATGCTCTATTATTTGCTCAACTTCGGGCTTAGGCCTGAGATGTCATTTTATCAAATAAAGTAACTTCTCGGTTCTCAGGACTATCCTGAGGTACTTTTCCCAATCTGAAAATTGAGCTGTTTAAAAAACATTTTCACCCAGGATTATATTTTTAACGCTAATCTTTCAGTTTAACTTGATTCCAATAGTCCAACTATTCAATCAACGATTTCAGGTACATCTTTTATATAATGATTACTATAGTCAAACTATATAATCAACTATAAATTTTATTGGTTAAATTCAAATATATATTGATTACTATAATCCAATTATATAATCAACTATAAATGAAGTAGTTTGAATACAGTCCAACTGTTTAATTAAAACAACGATTAAATATTAGTCCAACTAATATATATATGTATTGACAAAAAATTAAATGAGCGCGTATTGGCAAGTATCTAAACGAAATTGCAAATTTAATACTTGCCTCCCACTATTTTTTGGCGAGCCTCTAACCCTATGTTGAGTACTCGGGAAACCTAGTTTCCTAGTGGGCTAGGATCCCGTTAAATAACACACAACCTTGACTTTGGCCAACAAATTGTATGATATTTAACTAGGTAGATCTCTAAGATCAATTGGATCTCATCCAATTCCTAGATCCAGTAGGTGGACATCCAAATCCGAAACATATATCTAATATATGTCAATATATCCGATATATTCCCTAACCTTTTTCTTGACTAAGCATTGGCTTTGGCACAACAAGCTTAATGATTCCAGTTAAGCGGGACCCATTGACCTTGGAAAGCTTCGTAATCGATGTCGATGGACAAGAAGTGATATTGACTTTGGCTAACAAGTCACAACTTGGACAAGACATGCGATATGGAACAAAGCCTTCATGATTCAAACACATCCGCGATTGACAAAGGTCTTGACTTTGGCCAACAAACTAGTGCCAATCTTGGATCTTGAGAATGAATCATCCAATGAAGGAAAATACTTAATATATGTAGAGGGTTTTTTGCGTAATTGGCAACCAATTAATTATCTTTGATTAGGTCTCATCATACACCCTTAAACATGCATTCTAAAAGCATAATAAGGCGCGATAAATAAATTAATAATGATATGAGGATGGATATTTAAAACAACTTGTTCCTAGAACAAATCTCTTCATTTCCTCTCTCCCGCTAGCACAAATCTTACTTCTACCCAATTACATAACACTTCTAAAGAAACCTCATTTACATTGAGAGGAATAGGTGAGAAGAGAAATACAAAGAGTCAAGAGGTAATAAGCTGGACAAGAGGTAATACAAAGAGTCCAATTTAATAAATTCTAAATTTATTACAATAATTTCCAAAATTGCCCTCACTCATTTAATATCCATCTGATATACATTATTCATACACCACATCCATGTATTCACACAAAACATGTTATCAATCAATCTAATCCAATTAATTAATATGAAATTAATGACCATCCAATGTTCAAACAACAATTTGATTTGCGCGAGTCCAACTCATTTAAGAATAAGTACTCAAAATACGAATTCTTGAATTATATCAAACTACAATATTAAATCCAATTTAATTTGTATTCAATACTAATTCTTTATTTAATTCCAAATTAAATAATTACACTTTTTAATGTGCCTTTACGACTTAGATTCTAAATCTAATCATTACGGGTCTCAAAGCCCAATTAATATCCATTGTCAATTTAATTAAAGTCCAATGGGATTTCAATTAATTTATAAGGCATGTGCTTTGGAAACCAAAGCCCAATAAGGTATCACCCTTTGCCAAAAATCAATTTAGGCCCATTAGGCCCAATTAAAATTTTAAAGGCCCATTATATTATATTTGGACTTTATGGAAATGGTTTTAGGCCCAATTGGATCCAACCAATTAACCTAAACCAAACTTGGCCCAACCAAGCCCATTTAGCCCAAATACAACATTTTAAGCCCAATTCCAAAGTTAGCCCAACTAATTAAATTCCAATATTCCAAATATCATAATTCAATTAACTAAAGTGCATTAGCCATAATTAATTTGTCAAATTAACATTTCAAAAATATCAATTTACATAATTAATCATGCTAATCATCATCAATATATGTCCAACATTATTGAAGCAAAATCAATCTCATTTCATGCTTTGAAGCTCACGACAATAAGAGGGATTTTAAATCCGATTTCGATTTTAATCCAATTAAATCCTAAAATAATTTATCTCAAGTCTTTCAACTCATCCAATGATCAAAAGAAAAAAATTCACCATGACTTTAGGGCACCTACACCATTCGGCCAAGCCAAATTTTTGGGAAAATCTAATCCAATTCAATTTTCATCAAATTGATCATGCATAACTCTAAGTTATCATCATTCAAGCATAGTCAATCAATCAATTTTATCAAATCATGCTCAAATCAATTTTACCCAAATTAAAGTTAAGAACCCTAATTTTCAATTTCATGCTTAATCATGGATCTGATACCATTGTTGGGTTTTCTAGGTCAAACCAAGATCAATTAAGCAATGAAATGTGCGAATACAACAAAGTAAAGTAGCGGAAATACTCACTTTGTAGGCTTTTGGATGCGATGAACATAAAAAAATTCTGCTCCAAGCTTTTCCTTATTTGGTATGATTCGGCCAAGCCCTTGCAATTGGTCTTCAAGCTCCAAGCTTTGTGAATGATTCCATGCTCAATGGTTTGTTTCCCTATCACCTTTGAATGACTCCTTTAAGTGTTAGTTTTGGAAATTTTGCCACAAAATTTCCTTGTTCTTCCTTGTTGTTCTCGGCAAAGGAGAAGCAAAAGAGAGAAAAATGGCTCAAAAGCCATGAATTGGAGGGAGAGAGAGAGAGGTGATGAAGTTGTGTATGTTGTGTAATCTAATTACCAAAATGAAAGTCATATACCAAATGTAATAAAAAATGATATATGTCTTTCCATTCATCACACTTGTGTGTTTAACACACAATCACCTACCAACAACTTCCATCACATTAAAGTGATAAAGTTGACTAGTGATGTGACGCGTGATGTGACTTGTGGGCACCACTTGAATTCAAAATCTGAGTGGGCCCGCAAACACTCCCGGGCTCAGGTTTGCTAATTCCGAATTAATAAATTTTCCGTTGCGACGTAATTAAATAAAATTTAATTAAATAATTATGCCTAGTAAAATTACTATTTACGTCGCTACTAAATAAATTCTAAATTAATTCGTTCGCCCGAATTAAAATCTAATTTTAATTCAGCGTCGAAATCTAATTTCCTATAATATATCGAATATATTTTTTATCGATTAATTCCAAATTAATCGTTCTCTCTCTTTTAATTTAATTTTATCCTAGATAAAATTCTCCGTAATTAATCCTAGATTAATTTCTATCTCTTATAATTAATCCCAGATTAATTATGTGCGACTCATACATCATCGGTGAATCTTCGGGAAGCGACCTATGAGATCCCTGGATATGTTGGTAGTAAATCCGGTCGTCGGACTATCCGAACACGTACGTACCTAGTACTACATTTTTACCGATTTACAAGACATGGTTGGCTTCTAGCAAAGCACCATGCCTACCTAATTCTCCATAAACATTCTTAAAGGAATATGTAATCTATATCAGACGTAGCATACGTAGTATTGCGTATTTCAATCCAGTATCGGATGTCACGTGTTAGGACTGGGGCTGGAATTGTGTCTGCCCCGTACGAAGCACATATCAGATCTCTGGTAACTAGTCTCTATAATCGGATAAACATGACCTAGTCATATTATCCTGATAGCTGCAGCATACAAGAGTACCAGTTCCGTATCCTACGTGACCATCATCTCTTTATGAATGAAGTGATATTTCCGTCTTGACATCATACCCAATACACTACGATTCTCAATATACCCAGAAGAGGCGTACACAGAACCTGTTAAGGCCCTGGACGACCAAAACCAAAGCATATTGATTGTCGCAAGTATTAGTGATGCAAGTCTCAGGTTAAGACCAAATACACCTACCCTGATTCAGACTTCCATAGACACATAGTCATACTACCAATGGAATTCCGAGGGGGGTCTATCTAGAGCGAAGCTGTTCCCGTACCATCGGTAAACACAACCTCCTATTACACTTGCATAAGTATCCAATACTTAAATATACGAGAACTATGTCGTTATGCTCCCACAACGCGCACAAGTGCAATACTAGTCTATTCCACATTATCGATGTCCAATCTCGATAATACTATGACTATGGATGTTTTAATGATTAAACCTTAGTGGATTAATACTGTCTCATATCTTATTAATCCGGAACTAATCATATGGACTTTTATCATTTATATATCCCGGTAATCCAATTACAAATGATAAAAGAGCAATTTCCTTTGTCACATAGTTAATTTGTACAACAACACCATGTTATGTACAATTAGTAATGCTATGGGTCATAATTGTCCCACGAGCTTCGCTCTAGATAGACCCCTCAGAATCTCATTGGTAGTATGACTATGTGTCTATGGGAATCCGAATCAGGGTAGATGTATGTGGTCTTAATTTGAGACTTGCATCGCTAATACTTGCGACAATCAGTACGCTTTGGTTTTGGCCATCCGGAGTTTTAACAGGTTCTGTGTACGCCTCTTCTGGGTTTACTGAGAATCATAGTGTATTGGGTGTGATGTCAATATGGAAGTGCCACTTCAGTCATATGGAGATGATGATCACACAGGGATACATAATTAGTACTCTTATATGCTGCAGCTATCAGGATAATATGACTAGGTCATGATTATCCAATTACAGAGACTAGTTGCTAGTGATCCGATATATACTTCGTACGGGGAAGACACAATTTCAGCCCTAGGCCTAGCATGTGACATCCGATACTGGTTCGTAATACACAATACATAGTATACTATGCCTGATAAAGATTATATATTCCTCGTTGAATATTTCTGGAGAATTGGGTAGACATTGTGCTTTGCTAAAAGCCAACCATGACTTGTCAATCGGTAAGAACGTGGTACGAGGTATGCACGTGTTCGAATAGTCCGATAATCGTATTTACTACCAACATATCTAGGGATCTCTTGGGTCGCTTCCCAAAGATTCACCTATGATATTTGACTCGAACATAATTAATCTGGGATTAATTATGAAGAGAAAATTAATCTGGGATTAATTAAGGTAAGAATTTATCTGAGATAAAATTTAAATAGAAGAGAGAAAGCGATTAATTTGGAATTAATCTATTAAATAATATATATTGGATATATTAATTGAAATCGGATTTCAATGCGGAATTAAAATTGGATTTTAATTCGGGTGAACGAATTAATTTGGAATTAATTCGCAAGCAACTTTCATAATAATTTTGTTAGGCATTATTATTTAAATAAATTGGATTTAATTACGTCACGATGGAAAATTTGTTTAATCGGATTAAACGAACCCGAGCCCGAAGTGTGTTGTGCAAGCTAACTTGAATTTTGAATTTAAGTGGTGGGACCCACTAACTTACATCCATAGTCATTAGTTGATGGAAGTAGTTGGGAGCTTTTAATGAAACTTCTCCAACACACTTTGTTTTTGTTTTGCTTTTTGGAAAAGCATATACACCATTTTGCAAGTCAACTTTGGTATTAGGTTTTTAGAAACCAAAAATATAAAAATACAACTCTCTCTTCTCCCTCCTTGGATAGCCGAAACTTGCTCTCTTCCCTTGGAAATTTTGTTGCAAAATTTCAAGCAAGCTAGCACTTCAAGAGTTAAAAGAAGGTGATAGGGAATCTCATCCTTGAGTTGGGAATCCAATTTCAAAGCTTGGAGCTTCTTCAACATACAAAGATTTTTCAAAACCCACATCCGATAAATGTAAGTTTTTCCGCAACTCACTTGATCATTCACACACAATATCATGACTTAGAGACCTTGGGCATGTCTAGGACACTAACAATGGTATCATGAGTCATATCTAAGCATGATTTGTATTTAGGGTTTATGGACTTTATTTAGGGATTTTATGCTTGGAGTATATATTTTTCCAAATTGGTTGCTTGGTTGTGTATTGATGATGATAAATTGGATTTGTGAATCATTGGATTTGAGAAATTGATTGGATCTAAAATTTCCCTAAATCCCTTCACATGGCCGAAACTAGCCCTAGAAAACTCATGGTGATTTTTTGAAAATTTGACAATTGGATGTGTTAATAGCATGAAATAAATCTTGTATGTTGATTTAATTGGATTGAAATCAAATTGAGTGTTATTTTATGCCCTTTGCCGTGAGCTATAACATGTTGTGAGGGATTTATTTTGCTTCAATTTGTGTTGGACATAAATTGGTTGATTAAAGCATGATTAATTAGTTTAATTGATGTTTTGGAAATATTAGTTTAATTAATTAATTATGGTAATTACACTTTAATTAAATTAATGTGATATTTGGAATATTATGTTAATAATAAATTAGTCTTTAAATTGGATTGGGCTAATTTATTGTATTTGGGCTTAATGGGTTTGGTTGGGCCAAACATGGTTTTGGACAATTGAATTGGATCCAAATTGGGCCTAAAACCATTTCCATAAAGTCCAAATATAACTTTTGGGCCTTTAATAATTTAATTTGGCCTAATAGGCCTAAATTGATTTTTGGAAAAATGGTGATTCCTTATTGGGCCTTGGCTATTGGATTGGATCCATATTGGCCAAAGCCCATGCCTAAAGAATTAATTGAAAGCCCATTGGACTTTAATTAAATTAGCATTTGATGCTAATTGGACCTTTGAAACCCAATTGGATTGGATTTGGAATCCAAGTCTTTAAGGCACATAAATAAGTGTAATTATTTAATTTGAAATTAATTTCGAATCAGTATTGAATAAAAATTAAATTGGATTTAAAAATTATAGTTCGATATAATTCAAGAATACGTACTTTGAGTATTTATTCTTAAACGAGTTGGACTCGCGCAAATCAAATCGCTGTATGAACATTGGATGGTCATTAATCAAAGATTAATTAATTGGATTTGATTGATTGATAGCATGCTTTGTGTGAATACTTGGATGTATTTGTATGAATAATGTATATCGGATGGATATTAGAAGGGTGAGGGCAATTTTGGAAATTGTTGTAATAAATTTGGAATTTATTAAATTGGACCTACGTGTCCAGCCTATTATCTCTTTACTCTTTGTATTTCTCTTCTCTCCAATTCCCCTCAATGTAAATGAGGTTTCTTTAATGTATTATGTAATTGGGTAGAAATATGAATAGTGCTAGTGGGAGAGAAGAAAAAGAGAGATAATTTCTATGAAAAATTTGTTATATATCCATCCGCATATCATTATTAATTTATTCGCGCCTTATTATGCTTTTAGAATGCATGTTTAAGGGTGTATGATGAGACCTAATCTAAGATAATAAATTGGATGCCAATTTACGTGAAAAACCATCACTTTAATATTAAACGTATTCCTTCCATTGAGTGGTTGTTTCTCAAGATCCAAGTTTGGCTTTGATTTGTTGGCAAAATTCAAGATCATTGTCCATCGCGGATGTGTTTGAACCAGGAAGGCTTTGTTATATATCGCATGTCTTGGGCAGTTTTGACTTGTTGGCCAAAGTCAAGGTCACTTCTGTACATCGACGTGGATTACGAAGCTTTCTCACTGTCCTAGGAACTGAGAAGTTGCTTTATGTCATAGACAGACCTCTCGGGCCTGAGCTTGGACATGAGCGGGTTGTTGATCATGAGCTTTGGAAGACTCACAGTGATGACAACTCAACTACTCAGTCCGTCATGCTTGCCGCAATGACCCCTCAATTTCATCGTCAAAACAAGAGATTGGATCCCTACAACATGATGTTGAAATTGAATGACCTTCATAGATCTAACCTTAGAGCTCAGAAGTATGAATTGCAAAAGAAGCACTTTCGCTCACGTATATCAGAGGGTACATCTGTCGAACACTATATGTCACAGATGATTGCTGACATCGAACAGCTAGGTCAGCTGGGCATTACCTTCGAGGTTGAGACTTCCATAGATTTGATCTTACAGTCTCTGGCCGACTGCTGGGACGGGTTCATCATGAACTACAATATGATCAACCAAGATAAGACTCTTGGAGAGTTGATAGCGATGCTGAAAGAGGCAGAGCCAGAGCTTCTGAAGGGCAAGAAGCGCGAGGTGCATTTCATTTTGACATCTCAGAAGGCCAAGGCTTGGCCGAAGGCTTCTGGAGGTGTGAAGAAGAAGAAAAGAAAGGGCAAGGCCAAATCATCAAAGTCTTCTGGGAAGGCAAAGGAAAAATCCCAAGATGGCTGCCTACAGTATGGCAAATGGGGTCACTGGAAGCGTGACTTCCGTGAGTACAAGGCGCACATGAAGGAAGTGAAGGCGGGCAAGGCTCCAGCTTCAGATATGTTTGTTATTGAAATAAACATGTCTACTTCTAGTTTTAAAAATTGGATTTTTGATTTTGGATGTGGTACTCATATGTGTACTGATGTGTAGGATATGCAATTAGCATGAGACTGGCTTCAGGCGAGATTGACCTACGAGTTGGAAACAGGACCATAGTCGCTGTTTTGGCTGTAGGGACCTATATTTTGGAATTGCCCTCGGGGCATGTACTTACTTTATCAGACTGTTATTATGAGCCTAGTTTGACTAGAAACATTTTCTCTGTATCTTGTTTAACCCAATGTGGGTATACCTTTGTATTCCGGAACACTGGGTGTTTTGTTTATAAAGATGATTTTGAGATATGTACTGCTGATGTTAATAATGGTCTTTATATTTTGAATATAAATGAATCTCATACATATAAAATGACAAACAAAAGGCTCAAATTGAGTAATACAGATGAAACTTATCTGTGGCATTGTCGTCTGGGACACATTAATAAGACTCGTATATCCTTACTTTCGAAGAGTGGATACTTGGACGGATTTGATCATAATTCATATGACGTCTGCGAATCTTGTTTATTAGGTAAAATGCCTAAAATGCCTTTTAGCGGTAAATATATACGTGCCACCGAACTGTTAGCCCTCGTTCATAGTGACGAATGTGGGCCCATATCTAGCCAGGCTTGAGGTGGATATGTGTATCTTATGAGACACAAGTCGAAAACTTTTGAGAAATTCAAAGAGTTTCAACACGAAGTTGAAAAACAGACCGGTAAAAGTATTAAAACATTACGGTCGGATCATGGTGGAGAATACTTAAGTAATGAGTTTCTCGATTACTTGAAAGAGTATGATATTCTTTCACAGTGGACTCCTCCCGGAACACCTCAATTGAACGGTGTGTCTGAATGGAGAAATTGAACTTTGTTGGACATGGTAAAGTCTATGATGAGTCGCACTGAGCTACTAATTTCCTTCTGTGGATACGCATTGAACAGTGCAATACTTATTTTGAATAAGGTTCCATCAAAGTCTGTTGGACAGA